>JAOEJI010014464.1:0-12425 GCA_025448255.1 Umimayanthus chanpuru | reverse complement strand
GGACGCTTCGTCTAGTGGAGTGTATTGTTTCGTGGTGGTCTGTTGGCCATCGGTAATGACAAGTGCTACCTGAAATAGGAGGAAAGGGGATGAGGATAAGAGTCAGGATGAGAATGAGAAAGAGGATGGAAAGGAAGATGAGAAAGAGAAAGAAGATGAGAATGTGGATGAGTGTGAGTGTAATTAAGACGAAGATGAATGTTGTGATGGAATGAGGATTTGTAAACGACAAGAACGGTTAGGATGAGGATGAAAAAAGCAATAGGTTACAAATCAGATGCGATAACCAATCATCCACCTAGGAAAATCTAATGGAAATTAGTTAGTTAATTATTTAATGAAATAATGATCAAAGTTAATTATACTTGTTATAATTATACTATTACTATATTGCAGACTGTCAACTCTATCCTGTTTTATAGCAAACTCGCACATCTAACGGTGCAATGTTTTATACCAAATAGAATTGATGTTATAATAGTACTATTATTGTTACTAGTCAAATTAAATGGAACTACGAATGAAACAAAAACAATGAAAAGAATATACCTTCGTCACGTCTCTTCTCATTCCATCTTTAACATTAAAAACTTGCTCATCCGCCAACCGTAAGGCTCTGTCTATGTAGGTGAAACCTCGTTGATGTGGCATTCTGTCCAGTTTTTTGTTCACTTCGTCCACGTTCAACCGAGCGCCTTCCAACGTGTTGAACTTAAACACAACCTCAGGGTTTGTGCTGTAAGCAACGGCGGCCACGTGTGTACCAGAAGTTGAAATGTCAAACTCATCAACAACTTCCTTCAGAAATTGCCTCATTAGTGCCCAGTTCCTCCGGCTGATGCTACCGGACGAATCCACAATAAAGGCCAGATCGACAATGGTTTGACAGGCCACTTCTACGAACAAACGGTACGTAGAGAGCATATTACAAGGGCACAAAGATGTGATTTTTATTTTGAAGTTGTAGAAACAATATTTTAAAGAAAAGGGCAACGAACAATTGAATAATTGAGTTCTTACACGAGAAAATAGAATTTATATCTTCAAGCCACCGTGTATTTTTTATTATTATATAAACAAAAAATGTTAATTTTTGGAAAATCTGTCATTGTCATTATCTGTATCAGTATCGCTGTCATTATTATAATCATTATCTTTATCAGTATCGTATTATTATCACCATTACCATTACCAATGTCATTATCAGTATCTTTATTGTTGATAGTATCATTGTCATTACCATTGCCATTATCATTATCAATATCATAATAATTATCATTGCTATTGCCATTGCTATAATCCTTATCCTTATCTTTATCATTATTATTATTATTGTTATTTACTATTATTATTATTATCTGACGTACCGCACTGTCCCTTATTTTTTACTGTAAGTGGTTTCTCCTGCAGACAGGACTCCTTCTTCATCTCACACAGGTTGTGGTACGTGACACCATCTGATCCACACACCAGATCCTTTTCCTTTGGACAGTTCTCAGGACACTGACAGACAGGCTTATCATCGATATTCTTACAGCCTCTGTTGTAGGGTGCCGTACAACTGATTTGGCTACATGGATCTGTTCAAAGAAATTTAGAGTTGGACATATCCGAATAATGAACTTTAATGGATCGCTAATAAGCTGTTTATCTTTGTATTTCAAAATGTTTTTGTTCAAGAGTTGGAGAGGGAACGGAAACACCGTACTTGGTGTAATGAACTTATTTTTCTCTAGTTTTCAGTTTTCTTTAACTACTTTAAAAATACTATTTTCTTTCTTACACAAGCAATAATTTCTACAGCTATAAATTCATTATTTGTGGTGCTTGAATCATTTATATTTTGGAACAAAACCTGCCAACAAATCATCATGAGCACTCGTACGGAAGGTTGGTAGTGTTTTGGTAGATACCGCAGACCTGTTTGATCACCTATGCATATGGTCAAAGAATATATAATATTTGGCGCAGGCCCCATTACATTCCTTCCATATCTTGTAACGGCAGATATTTCCAATAAGAGTTGTGTTCTTAGTTCCGTTTCTACAAGAATCAGTTTTTGCAACAACACAATCTTATTCTCAACGAACAGAGTCCTTCTTACAACCAAAACACATACATACCACACGGTCCTTTGGAAGCCAACTCTATTAACGTTTTGTTTTCACAGGAAAACTGTTTCAGTCTGCACTCGTTATCAAACGTCTTCTGATTGTTTCCACAAACTGGTTCCTTCAACGAGGGACAACCCGCGGGACACACGCAAGTAGGATTACCGTTTATGACTTGACACACCGAATAAGGAGAACGTGAGCAATCTTGGCTCAAACATGGATCTCCTGAAATGAAATTTCATGAAGAAGAATGGTATTACAAAAAGTTTAAGCGAACAAGCGCAGTCTTTCCCAATACCAATGACAATCTAGAATAATATGTTTATAAAATTTTTTTCCATAAATACATTAATAAAAAAAGGAATTGAAATTTATTGCTTAGAAATGTACAAATCTATTACATTTTTTCATTATTAGAAAGCAGTTATCGTCCACAAAATTACAAATTCCGTTTCGTTGAGGTATATCTACGAATGTAAAGTTAGTTTTTTTAACATTTTCACTCCTATTTCTCGCAGCTCAAAGGCTGATATCCCAGGGGGACGAAAAAGGGTAGGGTATTAATTTTGTGTGTGAATACAGTGTGACAATGCGAAGATGATGTGAAAGTGTTAGGCTCAGTCGATAACATTGCTAACTGCCAATCGAAAGGGCATTGGTTTTCCAAGGGTCAAATGAATGAAATACGTTCATTTGCGGCTTCAATCTTCAAGCCTGAGCAGGTCTAGTTCGGCCAAAACCAGTTCCGATAATTGAACATCAGAACTGGGCGGCTTTAATCCACAAGCACGACGTTTTCGTTTCTGTCAGCAACGTCTTTAAATATGACTGAGTTTAGGAAAATGGGTAACCATAAACTAAAAAAACCTAAAAAGTATATCACCCTTATTTTACAAGTACATTTGCAAAACTTTGCACTTAATTCAATTGATCTGTCTCTTATGTAACTGTATTTTTTGTGTGTAATTTGTATGTGTTTGTGTAGCACCTCCGACACAGTAATTACAATTTTTACCTGTAATCTGGCTTTCTGCCATGATACTTTTTCAGCTTTTTAGTTATTTCAGGGAGCAACTATCCCTTAAATTGTCAAATTTGTGCTTTCTATATAAATTACATTGCAATTTATATAGGTACAATAAAGTTTTGTTGATGTTGCAATTAGATGGAACAAGACAAAGGAGTGGCTTTAACCACAGGCAGGGTCAGCCTCTGGCTGCAACCAGTTCTGATAATTGAATAGTAGAACTGTGCGACATTAAACCACTAGCAGAACGAGTCGGGCCAGAATCAGTTCCGATAGTTGTCAGAATCATTTGAAAACTGATCAGATAGATCCAAAAAGGAGGCATTGTTGATCTTCTATTTTTATATTTTGTAAACTTTACCTCCCAATATTCCTTGTGCCATTGGATCCTGGACATTGTTCAATCCACGGTAATAGCTGTTCCTAACATTACCAAGATTTGTCGCTATCGTACGACCTTCATCCTCATTTATCCTGTAACCAGGATTTACCACGTAGATGTCAGTCCCTGTGTCTCTCAGGCCCTTAGCATAACGAGCTGCAGAAGCCCTTGCTCTCGAGGGGCTACCGTCCTCTGTTGGACCGATAATAAGCAATATTGCCTGGAAAGAAAGGAAGAAGGGTGAAATATAACGACAAACTCACCTCTTGATTGTAACAATAATAAAAATTATAACATATTTAGATTTCCAAACATATTAGTTCATAAGTTCGCGCACGAAATTGAGTATTTTCTAATCTCGCTTTAATACACACAAACGATAAATTGATGTCGAGGTTTCGTGCAACAAAATACAGCTTATAGGAAGACACATGTTACAATATCTGGGTTGTGGGTATGTTTTAAAGCTTGTCAAAAACGTCGCACATTCGTACATGTGACCAGGCAAGCAGTAGCAAGTTTACACACTTCAATGACCTTTACCCAACTTCGGTAACGGTTACATAAAGTAGACCATCGGTCGAACGCACTTTTTAACTGTCATTACGCCAGTTGAATACATGTACCCGTCCGGTAATAAATGATGAAAGACTGAAGCTGTCGTTTTTGTCCGATGCGTGAACTTTTCAAATCGATCAATTTCAGGATTTCACGATTTTATTCAGTTGTTTATTTACACGTTGACGCATTTACGTACATGTTTTATAGATTTTGTCCGACGGTGTGCGAGCGTGTGCGAGCGTACGAACGATCGGACATTTGCTAGAGACATTTTTATCTCTGCGACCGTATCCGACTGTGTCCGACCTTGTGCGAGCGTGTGCGAGCGTGTGCGAGCGCGTGCGACCGTGGTCAGCTGCCAGAATGACCTACTGTCATTTGAGCACATTTTAGTACTGTAGATTTACTCTGGGTGGTAAATAAATTGTAACTTTCAACAAGAAAATCCTGCCCTCTCTGAATAAAATGGAGGGAAAATTTGCAAAGACTGACGTACAAATGTTCAAACTAAAGGATATCTGCATCACTTTTCTAGATTTCAAGCACATTTCCAAGGTTTTAATTGAACAAACTTCGAAACTGACCAAGGCAAAGGAGACATTGATAGAAAGGGTGACTCACTGTTTTACTGCTCGCTTCTCGTTCATAAATAAAAGTACTTCTTGTCTTGTGTACAATGATAAGTGGATAGTAGAACATCCCTTTATCAGTTCAGTTGCAAATAACTTCATTTCTTATATAACATTTGTTTTTCAGAGAGAGCTTAGTTGTAAGGTTGATATCATATAAATTTCTAGAACTTCAATTCTTACAACAATCAATATAGTGAAGAAATCTTTCAACTTAATAGTGAAGTACTCAAAGCGAAAAATATTTCACGTTTGTTGAATGTTTTAAAACATTACTTAGAAGTACCAGACAGTAATAATGATCTGTTTATCGGCTTACAATAACATACCTTCCTCGCACCGTCTCTAGCTCCTGCAGATGGTGTGAAGAGATCTGAACTAGCGAGCTTTAATGCTTCATCAGGTCTTCTGTAACCAGCTTGACGAATCAGTCCGTCAATACGTCTCTTTATATCATCAACATTCTGAGGAGCCTTGAAGTTGAACATGACGCTAGCAGAGGACGAGTAACAGATCAATGACACGTGATTTCCTTTGGAATCGGGCGATATTCCAAGTTGATCGACGTAGCTTCGCAAATAGGACAGAATGTACTGCCATTGTTCATTGGTGTAGTATGTTGACCGGTCAACCAAAATGGCAACATCCAAAGGCCGATCTTTAACGGAAATAATCAAGAAATTTTTCCTAAAAGGTTTCCGTAATTATAACGACGGTCAACACAAACTGGAGTTACCGCTCACCGCTCGTTCAGTTTTCCCAAAAACACCTACTGGAGTTGCCTGCGGAGGAGGCTTACCAAACAACATGAAACTGCAAATTAGATCACAGGTAACCCAAGCTTATAATGAAAAAACGTGCAAAATAGAGGCCATTATATTACTTTGTACAGGGAATTTACTCATTTTCAGAAATCCTAGAATACTACTCTAATTGTGGAACTAAAGTTTACCTACCTTCAGTTCACCGTGTACTTGTGTGTTGTGTGAATTTTGGGCGAGATTTGAGCTTTATTTTGATTTTATTCGATTTGATTTAAGCTTGGGCTGCCTGTGATTAGTTAACCCTTTCACCAGGGTTGACTAGTTTTGCGGGAGAACAACAGTGGCGGATAGCTAGCCAGGGCCTCTTCCAAGTGTAAGCAAATTGGCGAAGAGAGACTTTTTACTCCCCCGCTATCTCCACTTCATCCAGTGGAAAGGAACATTTTTTGCCAGAATGCCTTTATTGGTTGGAGGTAGCATACAGAAATATAGAAATTTTCTGTTGTTTTATGCTTCACTGCAATTTGGAAAAACCTTTAATCATTCCCTGCGCTTTTACTTGTGTTCGTATCTTGTCCTTATGCTTTTTTAATCAAGTATTGCTTTGTTGTTTGGTTCCAAATTATGTTCAGTTTGTTAAATAAAATCACAGTTATAATGATCCCGAATGGTCGTGTTATTGCATTCAAAGAATTTACAAAGGGGAAAACGACTCTCAGGACATCCCACCCTCGGCTAGGTAAGCCCAATCACAAGAGAAATGTAGATACCCGAGAACGCTCTCTCGCCTGTTTGTGATCCGTTCTCAAGTAGAACGATAAGCAATGATATTGCCTGTAAGGCGATTAAACCTAGAAGCCTCGAAGAAAAAAAGAGTTACACGAACACTTGACGGGTGGTCAATCGGTCGCCCCGTCTACTTTCTACACAATTCATCCGATTGACATAATATTTGGTAAATATAATAAGCTTTCTTTGTACTTTTAATTAAGCGAAACCACGTGGTGTTTAATTGGTTTCCATGGCAACCAGAGTTACATAAATGACGTCACAAGTGACCGCGATCTTGGATTTCCAAACTTTCAGATTTTATTCAACTTTGAATTATAGTACTTCAAAATGACAAGAAAACAGCATTTATCAACTGAAATCTACAAAATAGTTTGAATCCACTGCAAAGTTGTCGGTAATTAGTCATTTTTAGCGAAAAGTTGAAATTTCGCGGTCAACACACAAATGGCGTAACTTATTATGATGACGTCGTCAGCTGTGACGTCACCTAATTAGTGTCAAAAGATATGCTTACAAACACAGAACAGTTGTACGAAAGCTTTTGACAATTGGACAAGCAGCAAAAACTTAAATTCAAAAAAGTCGAGGGGGGTCATTTTGACCCCCCCTCCCCCTCGAGGCTTCTAGGGTTTACTGGTGACAGAAAGTTAGAAGTGATGTGACAATCGTACCTCGCTGAAGATCCCCAGCCACTCGTGGTGCGATCCGACTCAGTGTGTTATACGGTGAGTAGTAAATCCTCTTGCTGTTGTAAGTGATATCTTTACTCTCTCGGCTATCAATGTAGTCTCCCAGATTCAACACGTATTGAGCAACTCCAGCTTGTTTTAACGCTTGAGAAGCAGCAGCAGAAGAAACATAAGGTTGGCTCTCGTCCGTTGGTCCAATGATGATCAGTAAAGCCTAGTTGTACAAAATTTTAAGGAAAAAATAAAACAGAAACCCTCAGTGACCGTTCCGCTTTCTTCTATTTTACTCTATGCTTACCTTATTGGGAAAGCGAAGCAGGAGGGGGTTGGGGGTGGGAGGGGATTGCTAATATCTTTTCATTGATCGTTTTGTGCTTTGAATTTTTTTCAGTTTTTCATCGTTTTTGTTATTTACTCAGTGAACAGAAGTTTGCCTTTACAAAAAAATTCCTTTAAAAGAGTAGTTTTAAATCAAAGGAATCGACTTTACGGTTGCTAAGTAAGGGAAAAAATGAACTTTGTTGCTGTCAGCCAAACACAACAGAAGTCTGTTCAAGTTGCAGGAAGAGGCATTCTACACAAACCAATTATTCAAAATATCCCTCCGGAGGCACATCCCTGCTCTCCCCTACAAGGTTTGCGTCTTAGCGCTCGCAAAGCTGCTTCATCATATCGCCCCCTGCTTGACATCCTAAATACGTGACTATCAACAGAACAATTTGTGTCTAACTGAAGCATGCAACTTTTCTAGTGTATTTTAATCTGGAATTGGAGTTTCGATCAGTAAGATTGGCCACCAAGCCTACAAACTTAGCTCTGCTAATCATTGCTGTTTTTATACTTCGATACTATTAACCAGCATAACAACTGTCCAGCAATAAACCAAGACTTTTTACAGTTGAGAAACAACTGAATCTCAGTGTCAAAGATTGTCTTAGGAAACTAAATATTACCAAAAATAGTTGTCACTATCAGAGGAAAGAGGAAACGTTGTTATCAAGAGAGGAAAGAGAGAAAGTTGTTATCAAGATGACTTCACCTCAGATCAGAACAGAACTGAACTGATGAGGACCCTTTGGGTCGAAAGATCTTTTCAATACCTTAAATATTGCTCAAACGTTGGTACAAAAACGGAAACCAGAATTTAATAATGTTATCAAGAGAGGAAAGAAGAAAAGTTGTTATCAAGAGAGGAAAGAGGGAAACGTCTACCATCTACAAACAAGATGGAAGTTACGCTTACGCACGATTGAAGGTTTTGCTGCTTTACCATAGAAATTGATTGGAATGCAATGAAACAGTTAAATAAGAGAGACGGGGACAGAGACAGAGATAGAGAGACAGCGAGACAGCCTTGAATCTCCGAGGATGCTTGTTTATGTATAGTTATAGGATTGAGTTAAATAAATTTTTTGTCGGCAGATTATTAGTTAATTATTGAACTAACCTAATGACGCAGCTCCGTTGCCAACTTACCCTCTTTGCTCCTGGTCTAGCTCCACCAGCAACAGTGAAAAGATCTGATCGTGCAAGTTCAAGAGCCCTATCAGGTCTTCTGTAACCTGCTTGTTGTGTCACACCATTTAGACGTCTCCTAACATAAGCAACATTTTGAGGCGCCTTGAAATTGAACACAACACTTGCAGATGACGAGTATCCTATCATGGACACGTGAGTTGCTCTTGGATCAGGTGATATTCCAAGTCTATCCACAAATCCTCTCACATAGTTCAAGATGTAGTTCCAGTGATCATCGCGGAAACTTGTCGACCAATCGAAGAGAACAGCGACATCCAGATTTCTCAGAACAGCTGAAATAAGAACAAAATATATTAGATACATTACGAAAACAAACAGAAAGTAAAGGAAAATCCTTCAAAAATGTGCCATGATGATAAGAGTTGTTATTGTTTAGAAACATTAAAAGTGCTGATGCTTAATTAAGAAGGGTATACAAGGTAAAACACGTTAAAGATAATGATAATAATAACAATAATGATTTAGCATTCATTCTCTTTACTCAAAATCGAGTCTTGTTCACTTGACATCAAAGAACACATCACATGACTTATATACCGTCTATGAACTTGCTGCAGATCAACAATGAAATAATTACTACGAAATGATGCGTGCTATCATAATGACAATCAAATAATACATAATATATAATAAGAACAATAGTAAAATACATGAAAAAATTACTCGATTCTGATTGGCTGAGAGAAGTGCAGTTAAAGAGTAACACCAGTGCAAAAAGTGTAATACCAGTGTAGAAAGCGTAATACCAGTGCAAAAAGCGTAATACTACCCTAATACCAGTGCAAATTACAAATCAAAATTATTGATTCTGATCTTCAGTCGACAAGCGTCAGATATTGGAATATTATAAAAATAATTCATAAGCCTTCGATTACATTCGAAATTTTCTCGAGGGTTGCCGAAGTTTTCCGAGCATTTCCGAACACTTTCGAAGATTTCCGAAATTTTCGATAATTTCCGAAGATTTCAAAAAATTTCAAAAATGCTAGAAGGTTGTTTTAAGCACTTTGCGACAATTTCCGAAATTTTCCGAAGATTTCCGAAGACATCCGAAGACTTCCAAAGATTTCCAAAAATTTAAAAAAACGCTGGAAGGTCGTTTTTAGCACTTTGCGACATTTGCCGATTTTTTCCGAAGATTTCCGAAGTCTTCCGGAGATTTCCGAAGACTTCCGAAGATTTCGACAATTTTCACAAGTTTTCACAAATTTTGGAAACTTGTTGGAATGTTTGTTTTTTGCACTCTCCGATGCTTTTTTCTAAGTTTTCCAAAGAATTTCCAAACATTCAACAAAGGAGATATAAACCCTTACTTCCGGTAACTAATCGACCGTTAAATTTTTTTTCGTTTAATTTGAAATTAATTTGCTCCCGTGAGTTTTTCAAAAAGTTCAAATTGAACTCGCCCTGCGTGCTCGTTAAATTTTGATACTTTTTGAAAAACTCACTCGTGCAAATTAATTCCAAATTGCACTCGAAGTCGTATGATTACCTCTAGTAACAATGTAATGATAATTAACATTAATAATAGTAATAATAATAAAGATGATAATAACAAAAAATAATAACAATAATGTGGTGTGAATTTGCAACAACCTACCTGGGGTTGGGGGAGGACTTGTTGCCAGCGCAGCTGCAGGACGAGAGATAAACATTAACTTCATGGTAAATTTGTCAATACAGGAAGAGAGGTGCAAAAAACGAGGTACATTATGTTCTAGTTTTGGGATAACACCGCGCTCTGTTTTGTTTGCTCAAAAGATATATCGCAGAAGGCTTCAAGAAACTGGTAATAAGCGATGAAGTTTGATCGTTTTGCTGATGATCAACTTACTTAAAATACAACACAACAGGCAACTGGTGATATCTATACTGAACAAGAGTTGCTTGCAAGACAATTTACAGCTCAAGAAGACAAGTTCATTCAAAGTTGACGAGGTTTCAAATACGTAGACGTATTTGAAAGACATTGAAGTAGCTAAAAATCAAAATGGCGGCCATTTAACACCTTATCTTCTGGGAAGGTGCTACATAATTAATTCAACAAGGCGTTCCTAGCGCTTAGCAGCCGATCACCTGGTGATGTTTACATGTACATCAAAGTGTCTTACTTTCACATAAACGATGGCTCGGCAAGCCACATCTGTGATAACATGATGCAATTTGTCAGTAAATACGTACTTTCAACCAAGATGCAACGGGATTCGCTTTAGTTCCAACAAATTGCGATAAAAAGTGACATGAGTAAGTACTTAGCAAAAGTAAATTTGTGAAGATTTTGCCAAATGTACTACTTTGAGACGTGATGGGTCATATGTTTTGAAGGAATACATCAAACAAAAAACAAGAACAGTAAAAAACAATTGCAAATAATTACGGTTGTAAATGTGGCATTAAGCAGATTTATCAAAAATATCTGTGGAATAATCAAGTTCCTTGTCAAATGAAATTTTGTGAGAGTGAAGTAATGAGTCACAAGTTTGGCTGGATGTTCTACACAACTTACAAACTAAGTAGACAGCAAACAGCCGTTGAGCATCGTGGTTGTTAACGGCATCGAGTATGTAGCGGCGACAAAAAGTGACACTAACGTTAAATTGATGGTAACATCAGTATTACGTTGAAGGCGACTGACATTGTAGTGACAGCAGTGGCAGCGATAGTGCTATGACAGTGGTGCGCACATTAGTGGAAAAACAGAAGTAACATCACATTAAAAGTGCTTTTTACCACTGCTCTCACAACGTACTCACCGTTGCAATTTTCCCTTTCGTAAACGGTCGACGCTAATTGTAACAGTTGATGCCATTTTGAACAACAGTCTATTGTCGTTTTCGTAGAGAAGACAGGGATGATCGCGGAAATACAACTAATACTAATACTTACCCTGACCCAAATCTTAACCCGAACAAAAATTAACTCTAAAAGAAGAAACTAAATTGCAAAAAGCAAAACAAAAGCCAAGAAAAAAGAATACCGTGTTTTGAACCCGTGACCGCTAGCATTCTAGTCCTGTACACTACCACTACGCCAACAGGTCGATTCGGTACCGTTCACGTATATATCACATATATCTATAAAACACACTTCTAAAAAGAAACAGAGTGCTCTATAGCTTGTGCTAGAGCGGTAATAAAATTTTAAAAAACTAGATCGTAGAATTAAAAACTCTAACTTAAAGTTTCTAGGTTGTTGCGACCCGTCATCAGAGAGTTTCTCGCAACGACCTAGAAACTTTAAGTTAGAGTTTTTAATTCTACGATCTAGTTTTTTTTAAATTTTATATATATATATATATGTATTCCCTGACGAGTGGGGGCGAAACACCGGCCCCCACGAAACAGATCTGTCGGAAGTAAAACAGGAAAAAGAACGATTTGATCCAATCTATATGTAATTATTCTTGCTCCAACCTCCTCAGGAATTGTCGAGCACTCTCTGAAGATTGACTGAAATCATTTAACTTTATATATATACAAATGGTGGCTTATAATAACGGAAAAACTTCTTTGGAAAAAATTGATGTCTCGAGCGGGAATCGAACCCATGACCCTTCGGTTACATGTCCGTCTGCGATACCACTATGCCATCGAGACAACCCCGCTGGTAACGGAGCCTCTCTCTGGTTTTGTGGTATACTAGCCAAGGGTGTTCCCATTATGCTCACATTGAAATTATATGCTTATACGGCTTAATCACGGATCCAATTAGGATGCAAGCTAACAGACAAATACATGAGAATATGGAATGGTGGTTTGTTAAACTAACGTGATACGCCAATACAAGCCTCAAAGAAGTAGACCGGATCCAATGAAGAATACACATTATAAGCTAATAAACAAATAAATACAAATGGTGGCTTATTATAACTTCTTTGGAAAAAATTGATGTCTCGAGCGGGAATCGAACCCACGACCCTTCGGTTAAT
>JAOEJI010013353.1:0-12426 GCA_025448255.1 Umimayanthus chanpuru | reverse complement strand
GGGAACTTGGCCAAGCGAAACCTAGGGGGTCCGGGGAAAAAAAACCCTGAAACTTTTTGAAATTTTCATTTCTGAAATCGCTGCAATTGCTTCTGATTTTAAACACTAGCTCATATATATATGGGGAACTCATCTAATACTACTTTTTCTCTTCATCTCTCCATACTTATTGGGGGGCGCCCCCCTGCCCCTCCCCTAGCTACGGCACCGAAGCCGTGTTATCATCTGTGAATAGTGATGTTCTGTCTGTAGGTGAAGATTTCAGTTGGAATTATGTCCTATGTGTAGGTGAAGATTTCAATAATCCAGTTTCATATTCGCAGTGTCGGTTAATTACAGTGATTACAGTGTTAGTCTCCACTTGATGTCAAATATTCATTAATACCAATGTAGTATAAGCTGCTTACAGCTCTGTATATTGTTGAAGGTTCGACACTCTAATCCTTCCCACTGCTACTTATGTATATTCAGATGTCAGATTTTCAGTTTTATTTATTTGATATTTCATTTTTGCAAGATACGTAATATTCAATATCAAGTTGAGGCTAACACTGCAAAAATGATTTTAGTCATTGTAGTCAACGACAACTGGGACTTTAGAACTATCTAATTTTAGCCATATAAGTTAGGCATGTCTAGACCTAAGTGTTTTGCCACATTCAGGATTCGGCTGATTTTTACAAGTGTGTAGTGTAAAGTTTAGAGTTGAACAACAACAACAGTAGTATAGTAGGCTCAAGTATTTGGCCGCTGTTCGAGGATGAGCCCGCATTCACCGTATTTCGGGGAAGAACGCAGTCTCATTCTAAACAGCAGCTAGATGCCAAGAAGCAGTAGCAACAATTGTTACTGGTCACTCAAAATGGAAGTTTAGAAGAGCTAGTGATTGACAAGCCACAGTATACAAGGATTGGTAGCACAGGCCGCATACATGAGACAGATTGCTGTTAAAGATGAGAAATTGAGGCTGGTCAGGGAAAAATAGTCTCAGAAAAGCTTGATTTTAAATTTGAAATTTGCACCCTGGCTTTGTTATATATTGCTTGTTTATGAAATAGGGTCACACACATTGGTGATTGCATGTTCTGACAGGCTAGTAGATGGCAAAAGTAGTGCTTATACCAGGAGATAACGAAGCTAGTTTCAATTCCAGTTTATAAAAGCCTTATAAAACGACTGCTTGTGTTTAGAAACTGTAATATAGACACGCCAGAAGTTGTGCAGCATTCGCGAAGCAAGAGAAACGCGCGTGTTTCTCTTATCACCTCATGTACCTATTATATTTCTCTCATGCTCTACACTTTCTGGAGTGTTTCTATACCCCCCCCCCCTCCCCTCCCCCACCCCCACCCATTTTCATCAAGTTAAGGGATGTCTTCACCCTGTGGTTGTCATATGAGAGGGTTTTTTACCCCATTTGTTTTAGAGGTTTGTTAACTTGACTGTTCTGTATACCAGGCAGTCTTATTCCACTATATAACTAGTTGGAAAGTCATTTGTCAAGCAACTATAAATGCTGCAGCTACATGCAATTCAATCGCACACAACTGAGATAACTGAGGGGGTATTGCCAAGCACGTTTTTCAGTGTCACACTTCAGTCTGATATATAGAAGGTATTTTCAAGCTCTTGCGCGTGTAATAAGCGCAAAATCTGCCTAATAGGGAGAGTCCATTCTCATTCATCAACTGACAAAGTCTGAACTCATTTCTATCTTCCCAGGTCCACCGGAATCTTTGTGTTCCTCTACGCTACGTTCTACTATAACAAGCGATCCAACATGTCGGGTCTGTTGCAAGGCACGCAGTTCTTCGGCTACACCATCCTAGCGTGTTATGTGTTCTTCCTCATGTTAGGGACCGTCTCCTTCTTCGCCTCACTCACCTTCATTCGATACATATACCAGAGCTTGAAAATGGACTAATTAGGGGTGTGTTCGGATTGGTTTCTTGGTGGTTACCCACAGCTGCACTGGCCAGTTGCGTGTATTTCGTAATATTGGGCTATACAATTAGATTTGTCCAGGGCTCACCCCTCCCAACTTTTTAAATACATGCAGATGCAAGTAGCTCAATAATGGAGTAATCCTTGTCATGCAATGGCGAGTAGGCTGAATATGGATTTTGGTCAACAAGGGTTGATATGTAATGTTTTTCGCCCGTGAGTTTTGGTGTGAAGCCGACGTTTCGAGCGTTAGCTCTTCGTCGTAGCAGTCTGCTCCGACGAAGGGCTAACGCTCGAAACGTCAGCTACACACCAAACCCCACAGGTGGAAAACATACCGTAAGAACCCGTGTTGATCAAAATCCCATAATCTTTGCCCTGTCTGTCCCAAGAGAATACTAATTTTTGAAATTAATCCCGGTTCTTCAAAGAGTGGACGGCGCTCTTTAGAGGATAAGTGTTGGCAAATTAGGCCATTTTATCCAATTTGTGAGATTTTATCCGCTGGATAACGCTTTCCGGAAACTTTTAAACAACTAGTTCCAGTTGTCCAGAGCCCATAGAATGACCATTCACTTCGCTTTTCTTGAAAAGTAGAAACAGTTGGTCTTATTCATTCTAATTTTTGAACCAGTTACAAAACCCACAAAACTGACCGTTCATTTTGCTTCTCTTGAAGAGCAGAAATGATGTGTTGTTCGTTACACTTTCGAACCAGTTGTCGAAAACTATGAATTGACCACTCAGTTGGTTTGTCAATGTTTTAAAATTATTTCTCAAAATTTGAAAACTGTCAATTTTTCACTGACCTTAGTCGTTTAGAAAAGTATCAGTAGGATTAGATCTTATCAAGCCAAACTATTCTGTTTTCTTTCAGTTCATTGCGGTCAAGAGTCAATTTATCAGAGACTCGCAAAATCGTAAATATGTATGAACACTTAATGGAGCGACTCCATAGTATTTAGTATTAATGCATGCTGGTACAAAAAACAAAATTGGGAACTTCTTATTTAATATGACTGTTGAATCTGGCTTTTCTTAGTGGATGAACAACAACAACAGACTTTTTTCAGTATTCGGATACAGTAGTAGATTACAAGAGGTTTGTACTAAGGGCAAATGCCGGAGGAGAACACAGGCTACTTAGAAAATAGCATGGCTAATCGAGCTAAGTAGCCTGGTCATGTGGGAAAATTATAGTAAATATGTATGCTAGGACCCCTATGAAAGGCACTAAAAATATATTAATAGCAATATCAGTAAACACAAACACACAACAGCAACGGCATTTTGCAGGTTCATGTGCGGCTAAATCAAAACAAGCTTACCGATGAAAAGCAAAATATCTGCCCAGATCTTTAAACATGGCGAGTCGAGTATTGATTGACGAGTCAGAAATTGTTTACTCATTGCTAAGCTATAACCTTGGCCACGTTTATTTAGATTGGTGAAGTTTGTACTTTGCTGGTTTAGTTCGCTTTCATGGGCGTTGGTACACGGTGTAAACTACTGGGCACCCATAGGTCCTTTTGTGCTGAGTGGTATCACTGTTGATGCTGACATCATGACTGGTAATCGGACGATAGCGATAACAATCAACACTTTAAAACAATACATAACGAAGGGCATACAAAAGAGCTGCTTTGTTGAGTAATTACAATGAGCGAAAATAGAACTACCTAAAGTTGCTACCGTCACAGTATGTAAATATAAGTTTCCAGGTGTAAGTTATTTTCAGACTCTTTTTTTTTCTTCCAGATTCGTTATGAAACGTAAAAGCATGCGAACCCAATGTTTGGATATGTTTTTGCAGTTATCCGGCGGAAATTCTATGAAACATTTTCGGGCATTTTCGTTTTACCAGGACTTGAAAAAGATGACACTGTAGAGTCAACAATCGTGTTTTGTTGCTCTAGTAACCTTTCTTACTCAAAATGTAAATCAAAGTTACTGCACCGTTGGTTCCACGAATGAAAGCTTCATAGTGTTTTGATCGACTGGAAAACTTGGAGCCTTGCCCAAACGTGGGTGCAGGTCTGTTCAAGTTTTAAATTTGCGTTTCGTTTGACCACTGATAAAGAACTTGCAAAGACTTGCGCTCAATTTTATTGCGCCCAAGATGGATGTAAGTCCATGCAAGTCTGCGACCAAGCGAAACGCAAGTTGAAAGCAAATTTGAAAGTGAAGACTTGGCGTTTGGTGATGGCTTAAGAGCTTCAAAGGGTTGAAAGGTTGTAAGCAATAATGAGCTGTAAAGATACACTGTTCAGCGACCAATCTGAGTTTTTAGACAGGTAAATGGTACGGATGTCCTGTTTATATTAACAGGGTTGTTTTTCAAATACTTGAAATGACATATAAATGTCAAACTTCCAAAAAAGAGAAACACCACTGGCTCAGCCATGAAAGATTCGTTTTGCTTCAGGCCATGTTCTGAAGGAAATGACCTTATAAGTGTCCGTAGTCCTTGAAGTCGTTTAGTTAAGTGCCTGAAAGTCCTTGAATTCCTTTAATTAAGTGCCTGAAAGTCCTTAGCTTGAAGTCCTTTAATTGAGTACCTGAATGTTCTTGAAGTCCTTTATTTAAAAGCCCGAAAGTCCTTGAAGTCCTTTAATTAGGTGCCTGAAAGTCCTTAGCTTAAAGTCCTTTAATTGAGTACCTGAAACTCATTGAATTCCTTTGATTAAGTGCCTGAAAGTCCTTGAAGTCCTTGAAATTCTTTAAAAATTATTTAAGTGCCTGAAAATCCTTAAAGTCCTTTAAGTGCCTGAAAATCCTTAAAGTCCTTTAAGTGCCCGAAAATCTTGAAGTCCTGAAATTAGTGCCTGAAAGTCCCGTTTGATTAAGTGTCTAAGTCTTTAAAGTCCTTTAATTAAGTGCCTGAACGTCCTTGAAGTCCTTTAATTAAGTAGTTGAAAAGTCCGTGAAGTCCTTTAACTAGGTGCCTGAATGCCCTTGAAGTCATTTGATTAAGTGCCCAAAAGTCCTTGAAGTCCTTTAATTAGGTGCCTGAAAGTCCTTAGCTTGAAGTCCTTTAATTGAGTACCTGAAACTCCTTGAAATCCTTTGATTAAGTGCATGAAAGTCCTTGAAGTCCTGTAATTAAGTGCCTGAAACTCCTTGAAATTCTTAATCATTTAAGTGTCTGAAATTCCTTGAAGTCCTTTGATTAAGTGCCCGAAAATCTTAAGTCCTTAAATTAGTGCCTGAAAGTCCCGTTTGATTAAGTGTAAGTCGTTGAAGTCCTTTAACTAAGTGCCTGAACGTCCTTGAAGTCCTTTAATTAAGTAACTGAAAAGCCCGTGAAGTCCTTTAACTAAGTGCCTGAATGCCCTTGAAGTCCTTTGATTAACTGCCTAAAAATACTTGAAGTCCTTTGATTAAGTGCCTGAAAGACCTTAAAAGTCCCTGAAAGTTCTGAATTCAGTGCCTCAAAGTTCTTGAATGCCATTAATTCAGTGTCTGGTCCATCGAAGTCCTTAAATGAAAGTTCTTTAAAGAATGTAGTGCCTGAACATCCGTGAAAAACCTTGAATTGAGTGCCTGGAAGTCCTTTTAAATTTAAAAGTTCCCGAGTTTCTTTGAAAGTCTTTGAATGAAGTGGCTGAAAAAGTGTACTAACCTTGTGCACAGACTGACACATAATTATGTAAAGTCGATCACTGGGCACATTTGCTTTTGTCGTAGTAATAGTAAATGTAGCTGAAGAAAACAGGTGCAAATGAACAAAAGAAAGACACTCAAGTGCAATTACTGTAATATTAACTGGTCCTGTCCTGCAAGGTACTTCATTATCTTGTGTGACGATTATGGTACTTTCACTTCATGTATAGGATTAGGAACAATTATGGAAGTTTTAAGCACTGTTATGCAAAGCATTAAACAGTGAAAATGATAAAAGTACTAGTGCTACCTGTTTGCGAAACGTTGAACAATGAAACTATTATAAGCTTGTTTTGCCATACACATTTTGGTTTGCGTGACAGTACTGCTGATAGGATTATCGTCACGCAAACCATTTTCACAATAGTGTTCAAAATACAGTCACATCTAGAAGGTCTGTTAGAGCTCTAGTGGCGACGTTTTGTTTGTTTTTTGCAATGCAAAGTCTAAGTTAAGTGAATTATTGTGTGATGAAGAAAACTATTGTAATTGGGTTCCAAGTTTATCTTGGATATAGTTTTTATTTCGTAAAGAGGAGAATGGAAACAATGAAAATCTTTGTATATTAATACTTGTATGTATACTAATATAAGTAGGCAAAATTCTTGGAATTGATGTGTTCGTTTTCTTGTATTTAATGATTTGCAAAACCTTGTCTTTTGGAACAGTTAAAAGTGGGTCTAGCTTCCTTAATCTTGGTTTAATATTCAAACATCTGATTGTTGTAGCACAAAAAAGAAATTTGTTGCTTTGCAGTCATTTAAAAATGATCAACGTGTGGTGAACTTTCCAAAATTTAAATCACTCTATTAGGATTCTTAGTGTGGTTTGGAGGGGCAGCCAACTTCAGACCAAACTGGCCGCACAGTTTGAACAACTGACAAATTTCAAGTGTCATGTGGTAAACCTTTTGAATTCAATATAGTTTTATAGGATAGATAGCATTGCTTAGAGGGACAACTAACTCCAAACCAAAATGAAGTCTCTTAATTAATACTATAGTTTGGCAAAACATGACCAAATAACAAGCTGTTGGTAAACTTTCCAAATATAAAATAAACTGTTGCGAGAAACGTGTTATAGTTTGGAGGTGACAAGTGAACAGACATCACTTTCAAAAATAGTTTATTTCCATCTGCCATACAAAAAAGAGCGAAACTGATCGCAGTCTCAGCTCCGCGCGCCGACTGTCCCGGCCTTTCGCGTGCATCTTTGCTTCTCGCACATAAGTGAAGGTGAATAGCGTGAGATTATTCCCTGAAGTGGAGGTGAATATTCTAGACCATTCACCGACACTGAAGGGAATAATAACGTTAGCATATACCAAACCAGTGAATCAGTGAAGTAAAAAAAGTACTCGCAATATTTTCTTTAGTTATGTTTTATCGCCACTCGAGCAAACAATTAATTGTAAACAAACTGCCCGTAATACCGTATCGGTTATATGAACTTTTATACTTATATTGTAGCAAGATTTAGAGAACCAAGAAACAGAAGCTCACCTCCAAGAACATCATAACCTAATTTTGTCGACTTTTTTGTGTTGAGAGGAGTTGCTTCTTCATTCATCTCGGCAATGTTTGCTTCGGGAAAATTTTCCGGAAACCAGGACGCCATCTTGAATTGCCAATTAGTGTGCACTCATGCGAGCTCGGAATGGGCTGGATATTCGCTGTTTATGAACCAATTGATCAAAATGTGCGAAAATCGCTATTCGCTGGTTTGGTATATGCTAATGAACAATTATTCACCGAAGTGGAGGTGAATATACTGGGCTTTTCACCGACATTGAGGTGAATAATTGCATTAGCATATACCAACCAGTGAATCAGTGAAGTAAAAAATTACAATCTTTGTATTTTTATGCCGTACTTTTGAAATTTGTAAACAAACTCGGAAGTTGACAACCGTTTTGTATTAACGTTACAGTTTCTGCTTCACTTGTGAAATTGAGACGTAAAACAATTTTTTAAAATAAAACCCTACCTTAGAAAACATCCAAACTAAATTTCGTCGCTTTCTTTGTATTGATTGGGATCGCTTTCTCATTTATTTCTGAAATTTGAGCTTCGCTCAAACCTTCCGGAAACCAGGACGCCATGTTGTCAATTTCGTGTGCAGTCATGTGAGCCAGGAATATCCTAGGATATTCCTAGATAGGGAACCAATCAGAGCGCGCGAAAAACACTGTTTACTAGTTTGGTATATGCTAGTGATGGATATTCACCTTTTGTTGACCAATCAGAGCGCGTGAAAAGTGCTTTAATTTTGTTAGGTTTATACTAATATCCTAATTTCCTTAATGTTTTGGTCATTGAACAATAACAGTAACAATAACTGGCACTTTTTAACAATATGCTATTGTACGTTTGTTTACGGATGGTCAGTTCTAGGGTTAAGGTTTCGTTATTTTATTATGTTTTTATCCAATGGGATCTTTCGTTCTCAGAGAAGAGGGCCACTCAAATTGTGTGGAGGCAGAAAACTGTTAAACCGGCCCTCGGAGCGATGGAAAAACCAAGAATTCTGTCCCATTATTCAAGCGGAAATATCTGAGGCGTCTTTGATCTTATCAAACAAACATCGCTTTAGGTGTGTACTAACATCACAGGGCCGTAGGAACGGGGCGAACCGGGTAGGCATGGGCGCACCCAAAGTTCGGCGCGTAAGTAATTAAAATAATAATGATAATAACAATAATAATAATAATAATAATAATAATAATAATAATTAACCCTATTTTTGCCGTACTCGGTTCTTCAACTGCCTTCACCCGCCCCTACAAAAGTACAAAAGGACTGGGTTTATCCACTCAAACAGTCCCATAAGGCAGTGCCCTAACGAGTGTTTTGGACAATCCATCATTAACAATCTTCCGAACACTTGTTTTTGCACAATTCATGCGACTTTTTCCCATCCAAAAGACAAGGCAATTAGGAAATCCACTGTCTGCATCACATCACGATTAGCACCCGCTAATGACATTGTATAGTTCGTTCTTGTAAAATTATCGTTTTGTAGCATTGCTTTCTTGGATCCTTTGGGTGGTCGGTTCCAGTCTTATATTCACTTTTGAAGCGGTGAATGTCAATACAAAGTTGATACGATCTGGGCATTTATTTTCCTATCAATATCTCTTTCCTTTCCTTTTTAGACCTGTTTTCTGCACAAACGAAACAGACGTTGTTAGCCCCGCGTAACAAAGCAGTCGTGATCGAGACTATATTCTAAGTCGATCGAAACAATCAGGTTGCAAAGTTTATTTAAATCAGTAGAAACAATCTGTATGTTACAATTCTTTTTATGATTGGTTTGACTGATTGTAATCAAATATTAGATAAAATAATCTTTAAAAATAAGGAATATTTGTAAATCTGTTACCTCGTGTGTGACACGGGGCCGTTTCGTCACAAAACATGACAAATGTGAAAACTAGCCGTAATAACCTTGAATGGTGATTAAACTATATAAGCAAAGTCGAGATATAGTATACAGCCAAAAAGTTTGCTCTAAAAGCTGCACAGGCCAAATCTTGCAGTTCCTCAACTATACGCTTAAAACAAGATCAACAAGCTCCCTGCATATGCTGAGAAATCTTGTAATGGCTGAGAAACGTAGAATTTGTCGAGTGAACGAAGAAATGTGAATATGAGGACGGTTCCAATTTCGACAGTCGATGCATCAAGCGCCATGCAATACGTACATGGCGTGAGAATTTCACATTGGGACAGTAGAAGTAGAAAGACCTTTAGGCGAAGAAAATCTTCACAGTATAATTTAGAATACTGACATCGGGCCTGTTCGCACAAAACACTTTTCAGTAAAGCCCATTTAGAATGCACCAGGTTCTTCTTATGGCACCATAACTACTAACTATGATGGCACAGACAATATAAAGGAGGGCACTTTTATCCGTGCCGTACCCAAAATCACGTGTAGTGCAAACCGAGCTTCGTAGAAAAAGTTGTAACACTGCCACACAACGACTTGTGTGTCGGCACGAAATCCTATCCGTCATAGTGAATTAAAGCGAGGCCTAAAGCATAGATGTGCAGGAATTTTCTGATGGTCGAATGTCTTATGCCCGAGTCATACGAGCTAGACTGAGTTGTATAAGGTTTAAGTGGCCAGATTTGGATGCGAGTTTAATTTGTTCAGCACTCGTGCGCGAGGCTAAACTGACGACGGTAAGAGTTCAGGAAGAGTTGACCAGAGTCGCTCAATAAACGTGTGAAGTTTAAACGCTCATCACCTCGCGTACCAATTTGAACTCGGCTTAATAGTCTGAAATAGCAGTCTTGGTAGGGCTTGCAGCACGGGAGAACTCTCTCATAGTGTTAGCAAGCTTCTCAAACTCGTCCCACTTGATGGACTCTAAGTTTCTCTGCATGCGGACCTTGGTCTCCAGTTGGGACACTCGCCCTTCGGCTTCTTCAAGACGCAGTCTCACTCGCTCCAGTTCTTCCTCTTTTTCATCCAGCTGAGAATCAGGAGTAAAAGCATCACAATACATTCCATACTAAATACCTCTATCCGAGTAAGAGTTCGGTTAATCTATCAGCCTCACAGTTATATATGCTATCAGTAGGGGCCCCAGTGCTATAATGGAGAAAACTAGACTAATATGTTATAAAAAAATAAAGGACGTTTGGGCGGTAACAAAAATAAACAACGAAAAGGAGGCCAACCAATTTATGTCACAATTCAAGAAGGCGGCACCCAGGCAATTCCAAACTAAATCGTTTGGCATTAGCTTTGTGAACAGAATTTCCAATTTCAAATTGACAAAACGAACAAGGCAAAAAACTTCATTTCAAATCAAAGTTGCTTAGCTGAAGATTTCTTAAGCCTTTTTTAATGCCTTTAATGCAGACACCAAAGCTTGACACATAAAAGGATACGTAAAGAAATCCTACTACATCTTGCCAAAAATGTTAGATCAGTTTGTGTTGTTGTTGATACCCTTCCCCCTGACCCTCCCCCCGGGGAACCAAACTCTCCTACATCTTCACACACCTTTGCTATTTAGTGTCGCAACATCGTCGGTGAGCAGAACTTTGTCCCGCCGTACACTAATGTTCTCGCTATTTGTGCTGTTGTTGATACCCTTCCCCCTGACCCTCCCCCAGGGGAACCAAACTCTCCTACATTTTCACACACCTTGCCATTCAGTGTCGCAACCTCGTCGGTGAGCAGAACTTTGTCCCGCCGTAAACTGATGTTCTCGCTATTTGTGCTGTCGTTGACTCCCTCCAGCTCATTCAGTTCATTACGAAGTTGGGTTCTGCGCAGATTTGCTACAATTAATAAAAAAAATTCAATGGTTGGGCTAGCACTGATCAGAGAGCAAGTAAAGCTTTTTACTGGCTGACAGTAAACAAATCTGTGTTGTTTACTCTGGAATCCCGAAGAATTACTTGTATAGGGCGAAATAACGGTGTAGGATGGAAAAATCTTCCAAAGTCAATAATAGTATAGGGCGAAATATGTGTATGAAGTAGAAAACCTAAAAATGTCATTAAGCGTATCGGACGGAATGACAGTATCGTATTTACTCCAATAAACTCCCTTATTTGATTGTGCGCGCTTATTCGAGGTGGCTGGTTTATACTCTCAGCGAATGAAAATAGGTCTTAAGCCAATTTCGCAAGTGAAAAATAATTAATACTCCTCTTAGTTCAAACTGGGCTGCAGCTTTTTGGAGGGAGAGGGGGGGGGGAGTGCCTGGGGCCTATAACTCTAAAACTATTAATGATAATGAGATGAAACTTGGTGGGGTAGTCAAAATTGTGAGGTTTTACAAATATCTCACTAATCAAAGTAGAAACGTTTAGAGACGTTTCTTACTTTAAAAAAACGACAAATAAATTGTACAAACTAAGATAAAACCTCATTTTTATACAAACAACAGTTATTGTGTTCCCAAACCAAAACGCTCCACGGCTCAGGTTCACTAGTATTGACCAGTGCAGGCCAATATCAATTCTTGACTTTAATAGATACAATCCACACCGCAAAAACTGAAACTAACACACCGCATACCACGACCAACTCAAAAACGAAGGATACAATTTTCCAAATCTCAACGCTAAAAAATCGAAAAAGACAAATGCTACTAAAAGATGCAACTTACGTCTGTTCTGTGTCAAAATAGTCGAATTCACGACAAAACAGGTTACTCCGATAAAAGGCGACTCCAACAAAACAAGTTCAACAGACTCCAAACAAAATAAAGGGAAAAACAGTTACTCATGTAGTTAATCACATTGATACGTCATTGATTATAAAAATAAGTTTATTTACAATTAGTGAAAGTATGGAAAATTGAAATAGCACGAAAGTTCAGTGTTCAAACCCTACATTAACTCATAAACTATAACAATCTTTTACTCAAATTCCTGTTCTAAAACGGTTTTACTTCTCAGTTTCCAACGTTTTACAATGCAAATTGACTAAGAAAAGCTTTAAATTTTTACAAAGTGCAAAATAAATGGCCGCCATCTTTGATTTCAAAACAATGGCATTGCACAATACATATGACGTCACAAGTCACGTGCATCATTATATAAATTACAGAAAATACTGACTAATTCACTTTAACACTAAACAATTAGCCCTTGTTTTAAATATTTCGCTTATTAATGGAGAAAAATATTTAAAAAGTCAAAATTTGAGTAAACATGGCGTCGAGAACGGGATTGCCACGGCAACAAGTGATACCCTTGAGGCTAAATTTTTCCAGAATCTTGTTTTCCAATAACTTTTAGTAAAAGTGGTACTGCCTAAATATCAAGGAAGTTCTTGAAAATTCAAATCGGC
>JAOEJI010012242.1:0-12426 GCA_025448255.1 Umimayanthus chanpuru | reverse complement strand
TGTACTGCAGCCATTCATGGCTGTCATTCCGCTTCGTGAAGAATCATTCAGAATTATAAGAAAGCTGTTTTATGGCCGGGCGACTATAATTATTTTTCTGTGAACCTTGTGAACGGTTCGGCTATCAGTTCCGAAGTTTACATAAGCCGTTCGAACGGTTCAGCTACCCGTTTGCAAAATTCACCAACCCGTTCAAACAGTTCAGCTACTCGTTTGCAAAATTCACCAACCCGTTCGAACAGTTAGGGAACCCGTTCACAAAATTCACCAACCCGTTCGAACGGATAGACAACCCGTTCGCAAAATTCAATAACCTGTTCGAACGGCTAGGCATCCCGTTCCCAAAAGTCAGTAACCCGTTCGAACGTTCAGTGTAACTGTGTAAACGACCTGGGGACCCGTTTAAACCCGTTCGAAAGTCGTTTATTTTACCCGTTTTACGGAAAGTCGTTAGAGTACGTTTTCCCGTGCACGGTCACAATTTTATTCAAAAGGTGGTCCAAGGAATCTGATGGAGGTTGGTCTTGGATGCATGATGCACAAGGTTGTCGGGATGAGGTGGAAGGTGGTACTACTGCAAGTAGACCACATTCATAATATGCTCCAGTGGCCATAAACAATAACTTCAGGTGAAGCTCCAAGTTTTCATACATTTGCTGCATTTCCACCTTTCTGGCCTTAACCCAAAGTTTTTGTTTGTGGTCACTGGGGTGTAATATGAATGTGGTCTATTTAAGGAAGATGCAGAAGTCAACCACGTCAGACTTTAAACATTGATGGGAATACAGTTATACATGTACATGTAGGATGATAATGCAAGGTTGTTTTAATTTTTTAAGAGACTATAAACAAATAATTAGAGATTAAACACTACTTTATGACTTTTTATAAGATTTTTTAACATTAAAATTTTGACTTTCTTCATCTACAAATTAAGAGGGTTATCACATGTTTTACTCTTATCATACCAAGTGCATTACATGTACTTATCATAATTTACAACTTTCAGATATACTGTACTGTATATAACAATTTTATATATATATATACAAAGAAACATCATTAAGTCACATGAATGCTTAAAACAAGTAAATATGCACAAAAAGGACTTGTCACAAATTACTTACGCTCACGAGTGCATCTTCAATCAAATGATCACGTCGAACCTTTAGCCTGAGATATGGGGTGGGCTGCTGGCCCCTTACAAGGCTGAACAACAGTGTAAGTCTCCGCTCACTGTACATTCTCACTCTGTTGTCATAGAAAAGCCCTAAACTCTTTGTTGCTGTTGTAAGAATGAAGTTACAACTCAAGAAGGAAAACTTCTCCACATTTTCACTCTTGTAGTTTGTAAAATCCCTGTCCATTTCTATTTGATCATTCAAAGCTTCGTTTACAAATTCTTCATATTGTATTTTGGGTTGACGACAATTTATTGGATTTATCTTCAATTCCTTAAAAAGTGGATCTTCAGGTAGGTTTCCATTGGCTGCTGCAGCAGCACTGTGTCCACCATCCACAACATCAGCATCTATCTCACCACCAAGAACACTAGCACAAAACAACAATCGCATGCACTTGACAGCACAAATAATTACTTCATCATCATGAACTGGCAACTGAGAAGCTGCAGGTCCAGTTAACACTTGGTATGTCACCAACTGTTGCAAAGTCTCTACCATTCGTCGAAGTTCCTCAGATGTAAATGTTGCCCAGATTTTTACCAGCTGAGTTTGACTTTTTTGCGGCAGCAAACTAAGTGCTTTACAAAGGCAAGGTAGGGCACGCTCCAGGTACTCAGGGCTCTGTAACATTGTATTTTCCATTACGACAACAAACTGATTGAGAAATGTTTGGTTATCAGCAGGAGTCTTGAATTTTAAGTCCATTTCCAACACTGTTGCCAATGCAACAAGAGAATTCAAGAGTGAGTTCTCCACTGACGAATCTCCAAGGGCAAACAGAATTGAATAAACTCGTCTCACAGCTTCAATATCAACGTTTGTCAAAGAACCATATTCCAGTGAACTGCTGTTTAACAGAAAGCTTCGGTTGAGTGACTCTGGGTTTGAAAACACTTCCCCAATGGTGTGAACAAGTTGTTTAAAACTACCTTCACCCTTACACAAGTCTACAATCTCTAGCAGTGACTTCTCTGTTAGGTGTGGAACTTCTTTAACTGCAATGTTTAGAAACATAATACATTTATTAAGAGTAGATTCTAAATTTGGTTTTTCTTGATACAGTATCAAAGCTAATAATTATTATACATATTAACGAATTACATTTTACCCTAATAAAATTTCATGACTTTGGTGAGTTACACAACACACACACGAACTGTACAGTACATGTATATGTTGTAGTTCAATTTGTCCTTTGGTACAATTTGGATTTGTACCAGTTCAAGTTTTTTTGAACTGGTACAGATTTTTTTGAACTGGTACAGGTTTTTTTAAACCGGTACATTTTCAAATGCTGATATTGCAGTGCATAATTTAATGGTATTAAGTTATTTCAATAATTATTGTTAAAAGATTTGAAATGGTTGGGATAATGTTTTTTCTGGGTTAGGGTTGGGGTTAGGTCAAGATCTTTATACAACAAAAAATATGGAAGCTTGCAACAATTCCTTGGTGGCACAGTTGGTAGAGATCAAGACTCAGAAGCCAAAGTGTACTGGTTCAAACCATGGAGTGGACAACAGGTTAGTTTATTTAGCAAGAAAAAAATTCTAATAGAGTAGCTGCTGTGTGATGTAGAAGTAGTACGCAGTACAGGGGGGAGAACTGAGAAAGGGGTAAAAGGGAGTGAGGAGAGAGGGAATGATTAGAAACAGCAGGGGAGGGGAAAAGTGTATTTTTTCCCTATTAATCAAATCAAATTAATTATTAATTAAAATACTTTGAAAGAAAAAAATAAACCAGTTGTACCAGTTCAAGAAATATTGTTCTGGTTCAAGAAATATTGTAGTGGTTCAAAAATTAATAATGAACCAGTTTGAGAACAAATTGTACCAAAGGACATATTGAACTACAACATATATATGCAAGTAGCATACTCAAAATATTTATGTAATAAGTGAACAAAGCTACTGTAAAATCCTGCATTCTTCTTCTATTCTTCCACTCAAAATCCCAAAACACAATTTATTCCTGGGCTGGAATGAAGTTTGTCATCATTCATGATTTCAAATCATGGTTTTGAAATCTGATGCACATTCACATTAAGTATTCAAACACTTTTAAGCATACCTGGTTTTGAATTGACACTGGTTTATCAAAAACCTTTAAGTCCCACATGTGGTATTCACTGAACTATGGTACAGTTAGTATCTCTAGTTCACAACCACAGACTGTAAAATTTCATTGAATTAAAAACTGTTATGGACATTTATGATGTTTGTAACAAAAATATTCAATACATATCATAGACTATGCTAATGATAGTACCACTGTGAATTGAAAGTAGTTGCTTTTTTTCTTTGTTCTTGCTTTTACTTTTCTATTTTAAACTTTTTTTTTTCTCCCTTTTAGAATTTTATGAAATTCAAATTGACTATCAACATAAAAGGGGACTCAGTGGGATGGGATTTGATCAAAACCATAAAAAAATACAGCAAACTGGGCTCGAGACAGTTGGTGCCAGGTTACTCAGTCAAATATGGCTGAAAATAATCCAACGAAAAACAGGGTTCAGAGATACAATGTATTATATGGTGTCAGGATATGGCAGTTACGGTAAGAAGCAGCAAAACTTTTTTTGCCTAAGTAAAAATCAGGAGGTCTTAGTTCTGAAGTTTTGGGGTCTTAGTTTTGAAATTTTGGGGGTCTTTGTTTTATGGGTCTTAGTTTTATAGACACCCAAAATTTTAAGAATGCGAATACAAAAAAGATATCATGTTTTCCTCAAATGTTTTGGTGAGTCATGCTCCTTTGCTTACACTTACAAACAAATTTAGTATACAAAAGTAATTACCCCATGAAAGTAATGACCCCCCAAAAGCAACAATTTGGCATCTGGACAAGAACCGCTAAAACCAAAAGTAAGGATGGTCGTTCCCTCGGAATTCTATGGCAATTTACTTGCGCTTCTATTTACCACTAATGTAATGAATTTATTCAACAAAACAATATTAGGTGTACCTTTGTGGTTCTCAACAGTGACGATTCCTTTTGGTTTTGGTTGTAATGGATCACACAATTTTGCTTTCTTCTTAAACAGCTGAAGTGCAAGAACTGCAGCATCATTATTGGCCATAAGCTTCATCTTGCCACTCGATGCACAGTACTCATTGTCACATTCAGTTACACCACAGCCTTTGGTGAGTTGCTGAAAATAACTCTTGATACGCTGTTCTGCCGCACGTTTCCTGTGGGGATATCGATAGCCTTTGTTATTTTTCAGTTTCATTAACAGCTATGTAATTCACCAAAACATGACAAGAGGAACCTACATGTAAACTGGGGAACACATAATTATTTTATAATTTCATGTCTTAAAAGTTGAGTCAACTTAATGGAGTAACCAATCCTCCTGTCCCAATTTTATTACCAGGTAAAGCTAGAGGTATAAACAGGATAAGTACACAACTTCTGAAAAAAATTAATTGTACTTTTAGAAAAAGACGATTTTGTTTGAAAAAAGAAACAAAATTCCATATACCGGTGTTAACACACAAACAAATTATGCCCAAAATTGACACAGCCTGACGTCAGTAGACAGTACACAGTCACGGATTAGTTAATGTATGTGCAATAACACTGTCACGTGTTGTGTTTTAGGGGATTTTACGAGAAATAACAGTCTTGTTTAGCTCTCCTAGAAATACTGAAATAATTATGATAACATGAATTTTGAAAGTATCGTAAATGTCTCTCATGAATACAGCATACCTCCCACACCATGTTGATGTTATTGCACTTAGATCAGTACTGTATTCAAACAAGAGTCCCAAGTTTAGATCAGATTACTTATTCGCATTATTAGTATTATCAGCTGTAAGAGGTACAGAAGCAAAACTACAAGGCAAAACGCAAGTCGCTAAGGACGGATATGGATAGCCATTGGCGCGTATCAACAATTGGTGAATGTCCGGATGACCTCACATCAAAACCAAAACCTTACATGGTGGAGCTGTCGATATCCCCGGCATTCTCCGGCGTACAGTTTCTGAAGCAAAACATAAACAAAATATTTGAATAATCAAATTCTTAGTCGGTGTGAACTTCTTCAAAGACACGAGAGACGGCTAAATATGTAAAATACAGAAAGATCAAACCAAAAACCATTCTATTTCTAGTTGTCGGATGCACTGCTGATCTTCCTTGATCTAGTCACGAACGAACCTTGATCCCTTTATACTGTTACTCTTTCCACAGCTAGAATCTTTACTAGTCGACATAAAGACAGCCTTATGGACAACAAACTAGCAGAACATCAGCTGTAAACAAAACAACAAGAACACAAACCCGTCATTCCCCTCACTTGGTTTCATTTCCACGAGACCGATGAAGACTCTAACAGCTTCCGGCCCGCTAAGCTTTCTGGGAAAGATAAGTGACGTCATGCTTCCTGGAACCACTCCGTAAATTATAAAGCGTGCATTTTTTCAAAAAAATAAACTATCATGTTTTTTAAATGCAGCAGAGACGGATGAAGATCATGAAGGTACTATTTCTTCCAAACTTTATAAGTTCTTCTCGATAATGGCCCAATAATTTATCATTTCTTGACGCGTCAAATTACGCGCGTTTTTGTCATGCGTGACACTTGCCGCCAACATTCAACGAGGAGGCCTGGAACCGAGTAGCAACTCTTAAACCTTCGATCTTTCCTTCCATGTGGTGCAATAATTCGGTTGCCTTTTCGTAGATTTATATCCTTTTTTTGCATATTTAGCGCAAGTTAAATGATTAGTAAGGCATAGCACATTATAAGTGATACTGGAACCGAAATATGTGATACAAAAAGCGCAAATGATCTTCGGTGGACGGCCATTTCTTCAACAAGTTTAAGACCAAATTATTACGTGTCACACGACTGACGAAGTAAGCCGGTGATATTAAATCGACTTTGAAATGGGAAAACCAAAGAAAGGTGCCAAGAAGAAAGATAAAGATGATTGGTAGGTTTCTTTGCTTTTGAATATGGTTCAAGGTATGAATTAACATTCAATGGAATATACATAAAACTAAATCAGAATTATTTTGTAGTGATGTTATGTAGATGTGACAAGTTATGTGTACTGTGGAGTCAAGTAATAGACATATGCTGGGCTTTTATAAACTTATGTTTTGAAATGTACAAGTTCTATAATTTGACGTTGGAGAATTACAAGCCAGCTTTGTCAGTTTATATCATAGCAAACAGTACTTAGTGACAGTTTTTTGATGTAATCCTTTACTTCTTGGCCAGTTTACTGTCATATGGGGTTTATATGACCCAATTGATTGAGCCTAAACAGCAAGTGAATGTATTAAGTCGTAACCAATAATCAAGGCTTGAACAGGACCTTGTTGAAGACCGGGAACATCTGCAGTGAGTTCTGTTTACTCTGACAAAACTGATAAAGATCGTTAAAATTGAAACAATCAGCTGGCGCCAGGAGGAAACTGACTGAAGAGCGAAGGCTTTTATATAAACAATCAGAAAAGTGACATAAAATAAGCTGCTTGATAATCTTACTTCATTTGCTTGAAACTGTACTGGGGGATATTGACAAACTCGCTCGATTTGGACTGTCACAACCATGAGCCAATATTCTGAGGTGTACAATGTAACCCTCGAGCTTAGTTAGTTAGAGGATGATCTGTTATTATGTTAGGTCATTTTCCATTTGTCCAGTCAGACCAGTCAGTTCTTAAATTGAATGCACTGGTTCTCAGAACTGGTTCTCTCCAGAATGGCCGTGCTTATGGATCAAAGCTGTTTGGTTCTCCCATTCCGGTCGGCCAAAGCATGGGAATTTAGAGAGTTGTGGTTCAAAAAAATGTACACACATGCCTTTAACTGGACCTTTCCATTTAAACTGGCCAGAACATGTTCTTTTTGGCCAGTCAAACCAGAACATGGAAAGCAACCTAAGATTCCCAGGGTTAGCTTAACACTACAGGAACCAACCCAAACTACACTTACCGGTATTAATCAAACTATCTAGATTTATTATCAAACTTTTCGCTAATTGAAAATTTAAAAAGTTTTGCAAAGCCTCAAAACACCTGGTTGAAATAAAACCTGTAAGACTGATTTGTTACTGTTATAACTGACTACCGGTAATATAATATTCATAAAAACATCACATGATATTAGTGTTTATTTTTTCCTTCTTAACATGCGCTGATAATACATGTAATTAAATTTAATCCATCTCAACAATCATGTACATGTGATGATATTATCTTTGATGTTAGCTACTGTACTATAGATAATAAGCAGGTATTTTTACCTAGAAAGAGGAATTGTTCTGAAATTCACAGCTCTGTACCCCCAGGGACCCCACTCACACATTTTAATGACGGGGGGAGGGGGGGTCTGACAGAGGTTTGTACAGTATTTTATACCCCAAAAAATCCCAACTTCAGAATTTGTCTACCCAAAAAATCCCTACTTTTTTAGCTTTACCCAAAAAAATCCCTCTAACAGTGATCAAGGTGACTAGCCTTTCGACAGTGCTATTCTTGGGACCTCTCTTGCAGGGAAGGGCACATCCTCGAAAACCCAGGGGCAGTCAGTCTCAAGAGGGGCAGTTTTTAAAATATCGAACGCCGAGCGAAGCGAGGCTGAGAGCAGTGACGCCGAAGGCTGATCCACAAGCCCCTGGGGACTTTATCTTACAGAACTAGTTCTGGGCCAGCCTAATTGGATTACATGCCCGATTACTTTCGTGTCATGCGATATCAATTAGTGTGTTCATTTCGTATTGTTCAAACTGACAGATGAAAAACATACAACGGTTATTTTTATCACAAACATATCACAAACATTTTCATGAATCTTTCTTCAACGGGAACTTCAGGGCTTCTAGAAACGAAATCGACCTTCCTCTTTCCGCCCAGTAATTCCTTGTCACTGGTCTCACATTCTCTGATAAATGCCGCCTCAAATCCAATTGATTGGAGCCAAACAACCTGATCTTTCGTTATGGATGCCAACGGCAAAACAACAACAACTAAAGGTCAATTCGTCAAGCAGGATAAACATCAACATAGCATCCAACTTGAAATGTCAGGCTTTTGTCAAATCCTGTAGGTAACTCTGCGAACAAGTCTTTTCCTTGAACAATATTCTGGATAACTAGCTGTTGTTCTGGTTTTTGTCTTCGTACATCCTGAAACAAGCCAAAATCAACGCAATACTTATTAAACTCTTGAGCATCACATGGGAAACGGCTTCATGGCTCCATCACACCTATAAAATTCCTTGGTTGCTAATAGGGCGCAAAACACAATCGTGCTAATTTGCGCCCAATCACGAGCAAGAACCCCCGCCGATGCCCAGAACTAGCTCTGTAAGACTATGTCCCCAGGGGTAGTTAAAACTGCTGTTGACTTTTGTGTTGGCCCAGAATTTTCTCCCTCCCGATGGACCACCCCTGGGTTTCCGAGGATGGGAAGGGCATTACTAGTATGCAAAGTGTCTTTTGGGTAACAACAGATATTATTTTTCAGGGAGGACGATGTTCTAAATGAGCTGGAAGGACTAAAGGAAGGAGGTGCAGCAGCCAGTAACGAGTCTGTTAAGACGAGTCACAAACCGAAGGTCTGTAGAACAAACATGCAAGACATTAGGGTGTACATTTGTGCACATGTATGTGAGATGCTGGAGAAATGGAAACTTGCTCACAAAACTTGTCAAAAGCAAGAAAATACATACAATGTACAAAAGGAAAGCTTATCGAAATAACCTTGCTTTTTATAAACTGTTATTTTGTTGAAATTTCTTGTTGAATACTCTGAATTCCTACTCATCATCTTTTCATGTATTAGATTCTTAGCTATAGGAATGCTATGTTTTTGCCATAAAAGGTTTTCTAACGAAATTTTCTTGCAATTGAAGAATACTGCCGCTGTGAACAAGTTTAACTTGCTGGATGATGAAAGTGGCAACGAGGAGGATTCTGTAACTGTTGTATCACAAAAGACAACCAAAAAATCAACAAAAAACAAAGACTTTACAGACGATGCTTCTAATGAAATGGAAAATGATATTACAAATCATATTCATGAAATAAACACTGCTACAGAATCAAATTCAAAACATAAACAGTCTGAAGCAGTTCATTTAGGTGAGGATGGCCCAGATGTACGTCCTACGACATCAAAGAAATCTAAAAAGAAAAAGAAAGGCAAAGATATTGACATTGATGACCTTGCAATGGATGGGGATGAGTTGCAAAATAATGGCATTTTAGATGCTGAAATGGGGGCTTCAAAATCTGTGAAAGAACACAAAGCTGCAAAAAGTGAAACTAAACAAGAGGATGAGGAGGATTCAGGACCAACTGTTAAGACTGCTGCACAAAAAAGAGCTGAAAAGAAAGAGAGAGAAAAGAAGAAGAAAGAAGCTGAAAAAGCAAAGGCCAAAGCTAAAGTTAAAAAGGCAGAAGAGGTGAAAGAAGGTGGACATAAGGATGTGGACAAACTAGAACAAGAATCACCTCAGACGTCTACCACAGGTACAGTGACAGGTACATGTACTGTACAGATTATATTAACTGTTAAGCTCCAATCTGTGTTGTAATCAGTATGTAAATTCTCCTTACATGTACCTTATACACAAAATAAGTTGTTGGGTAATGAGAATATAGCAAAGGATCATATACAGTAATATATTGAAGGTGAAATACAAAATTCTCCCGACCTGTTTACAAGGAAACTATAGACTGAGACAGTTTAGTAGAATTCAGAAATATGTATGTCATATGGCTTGTTTGGGACTGAGAGATGTAATGTTAGTTTTTTTTGTTATATATATTATGTTGTAGTTAATTCTTGATTTCAGTTAAATTTTAATTTGAACTAGTTAATTTTTTTCTAACTAGTTATTTTTTTTCTAAGTAGTTAATTTTTTTAACTACATAATTATTATCATAAATTAAATTATAAAACAGTTTTCTCTCTATTCCTATCCATAACCCTTACCCCAACCCTATCCTAACCCTTACCCTAATTAATAACCCCAGCCCTAGGCCTAACCTATAAAGGTGTCCAGATGTGTATGGAAGTGTCCAGAGGTGCTGGTGTGATAATTTTCAATCAGTATTTTGGGAATTGTAGCCAGTCATATCCATTTGTCTTTCTCACAGTGCTAATCATAGTGCTAAATAACAGTGTCAAATCTAATTTGTACTTAACTTTTTGTTAGCAACAGAAGGAAAGACTGAAGCTCTCGAAACTAAGGAAAATGAAAATGACATTGCAGATCCCCAGGGGGAGGGGGAGGGGGATGATGATGCAGAAGGAGAAGGCGACAAAAAGAAAAAGAAAAAGAAGAAAAAGAAGGTGGCTGAAAAGGAGGAGAAAAAAAGCAAGAAACCGAACAAAGCTCTGGTGAAGCAGATGCAGCAACAACTGGAGCAACTGAAGCTGGAGGAGGAACGAGTGAAGAGAGAGGAAGAGGAGAAGTTGAGGGCGCTGGAGGAGGCTGAGAACAGGAGGCTGGAAAAGGTGTTTAGTAAACATTTAAGACATGTCGTTTGTTGAGGGTAAATTGTGATATATTGATATCCATAAGACCTACTCTGCAATGTGTCCCTTGCCACAACACCATATTACCTGACTCTTTTCGAACTATGTGTGGGTTCTTCTTTACTAAGTTTTCTAAGGTTAGAAATTGTTGGTTACTCAATGTATACCATCAAAAAGAATTTTAGACTGAATGTCGGAACAGAGATCAGAAGATTGGGAATAGCATGAAGTCAATTCACTTTAATTTATAATTTATTACTGTGCACTCCCTGTACATGTACATGTACAACATCTAAATTTAGACAAAAAACTACAATTGTACATTTGTTAACAGAGAATGTGTATTTCACAAATTAAGTTTAACTTTAAATTGCTTTGGGCAGTCTCTACTAAGACCTGTTAATTTATGTTGATTGTTGTCAATATTAAAACATATCCTGGAATAACCTTTAGTTTGTTTTTCTTCCATCAAGCTGCGACTCGAACAAGAAAAGAAGGATAAGAAAAAACAAAAAGAGAAGGTAACCACTTTTTGAAGGTTTTTGTTCCATTTGATTTTCCCCCTATGCACTGGTTGATAAGACATGGCATTGAATTGAAGTACCATGAAAAACTGGTAGACCAACAGTTTTGGGATACGTGGAGGTTTTGTGTGTTACCCACCAACTCCTCCCCCAAACCTAAACCTAAATTTTACCCCATCCCAATTTTGACTCTAACCCTAGCCTAAGGGAGGGGTAGGTGGGTAGTTGCCCAGGAACCTGTACTGGTGTGAATCTGGTTACGACTCACCTACCCCTCGGACCCTAAGTTTTAACTAAACCTTACCCCAACCTTGACTCTAACCCTAGCCTAAGGGTGGGTGGGTAGTTGACCAGAAACTTCCATTACCTCACCCCAACCTTGACTCAAACCCTAACTTAAAGGAGGGGTGGGTGAGTAGTTGGCCAGCTGCCCTTACTTCACCCCAACCTTGACTCTAACCCTAGCATAAGGGAGGGGTGGCTGGGTAGTTAACCAGAAACCTCCATTACCTCACCCCAACCTTGACTCTAGCCCTAACCTAGGGGAGGGGTGGCTGGGTAGTTGACCAGAAACCTCCATTACATTTACTGCACCCCAACCTTAACTCAAACCCTAGCCTAAGGGAGGGGTGGGTTGGTAGCTGTCCAGAAACCTCTATTACTTCATCCCAAGCATGACTCAAACCCTAACCTAAGGGAGGGGTGGGTGGGTAGTTGACCAGAAACCTCCATTACTTCACCCCAACCTTGACTCTAACCCTAGCATAAGGGAGGGGTGGCTGGGTAGTTAACCAGAAACCTCCATTACCTCACCCTAACCTTGACTCTAACCCTAGCCTAAGGGAGGGGTGGCTGGGTAGTTGACCAGAAACCTCCATTACCTCACCCCAACCTTGACTCTAACCCTAGCCTAAGGGAGGGGTGGCTGGGTAGTTGTCCAGAGACCTCCATTACCTCACCCCAACCTTGACTCAAACCCTAGCATAAGGGAGGGGTGGCTGGGTAGCTGACCTGAAACCTCTATTACTTTACTTCAACCTTGACTCAAACCCTAGCCTAAGGGAGGGGTGGCTGGGTAGTTGTCCAGAATCCTCTATTACTTCATCCCAAGCTTGACTCTAACCCTAACCTAAAGGAGGGGTGGGTGGGGTAGTTGACCAGAAACCTCCACTACTTCACCCCAACCTTGACTCTAACCCTAGCCTAAGGGAGGG
>JAOEJI010011131.1:0-12427 GCA_025448255.1 Umimayanthus chanpuru | reverse complement strand
ACATACATACATACATACATACATACATACATACATACATACGCACATACATACATACATACGCACATACATACATACATACACACACAAATGAATAAATAAATAAATAAGTAAATAAATAAATAAATAAATAAAATAAACAAATAAAAAAGTTCCAAACACAGTCTTGTTGTTTACCAGCTGAGAGTACATACCTCATCTAAACAGTTTGGTGTGTACAAAGTGTGTACGAGTGCAAATGTTACGAACGTACGATGAAAGAGACAGCCGGTTTTGTGGAAACGGCTGTATATGAGTTTTATATATTATCTTAGGGCCAATATCACGTCACCACAGTTTGATACTTTATTTTACCGAGCTTTAGCAAGGTTGGGGTCTGGAAGATAGAAAACACTCATCCAAGGGTTTAAGGGAAGGGGGTACCCTGGGAACCAGAGGTTAGCTCTCGCGCCATATCTATCATATGACGCGCGAGCTAACCTCTGGCCCCAGGGTAGAGGGGAGGGGAGGGGAGGGGGAGGGGCAAGGTTGACGGATACTCCTACTACTCTGAAGCATCCAAACGGTAAAAAAAATTCACCTGTTACGCTACAGTCATCAACCTTAGGAAATCAGATTTTTAATCTGTATGGAAAAATATGATAACTAAACAGCTTGGCCAAACAAATTAGAAATAAATCCGACAGCTAGTGAAAAGGTTTTTGTTGTCTTCAGCGAAGTGCCGTTACTAGAATAAACTTGTAGAATTACATTTTTGAGGTTTAAACCCAGTATTCCTCTTTTTAGCCTCCTAATGTAACGTAAGGCCAACACTGAATGCTTTAAGTTATTTTCCCTTGCAGCTTATTCATATATGTAACAGTTATTACACTGATATGATAAGCTAATAGAGATTGACTAGTTGCAATACATTTATGGTTATTAATAAAATTAACAAAACTGCAATACATGCATGTTGATGAAAATTCCTTCTTTTTGACGATGCTTGACTTAGCGAATGCGTTACATCCTTAGCTGCAACGCAGAGGCTGCAACGGAAACACTAATACTGACATCAAACCCTTTTCACAAGTAAAAGCTGATACATTTTTCTAAATTTACCATATCATACCTTGCCGTGTATGTGGCTGCATTCTTGGACACAGTGCATAAAATATCAGAGTTTCAATGTTAATGGATGTGAAGTTGAAAATGTACAGCGCTTTGCGGGTTCTTTGTAGCCAGGGTTAAACTTAGCTGTCACAATGTTTCATCATGATACTTGAGCATTTTCTAGCCATTATTCGCATTATCATATTCAATTTCACGTTCCATTTACAAATTTCTCTACTGTATGCTTTTTTGTGCGAAAAGACGAGGAGTAATGTATCACACGGAATACCTTAGTTGTATGCTTGAGACCGTAACATTGAACCAGCAGCTATTGAATATTCGTTTACTTCGCCCTGTGACAAAGTATTCAAGGACAAAAGTACGCCGTGTGTTACTTTAGCGGCGAGCCATGCCTGGCGGCAAATTGAAGAGCTTATTTTAAGATAGTTCTGCAAGCTAAAGGCTAATTGGTAGATTAAATTCCTTTACAATGAAAGTGTCCAGTAACCTTGAGCCTAATATTACTAGCACCTTGGTCTGGCCTGACGACAAGTTGCAAACAAGCCAAAACATCTCCTTGGATAGAGAAAGAAAGAGTCACTAACTTTAACTTAATAGGTAAGGAAATTTACCTATAGATATTGCTTGCTGTAACTCGCCTTCTTGTAAGTAGTTCGAGGTAGGGGAAAGCGGAGAACTTTACACTCACAGCATCCAGCGACGTTCGTAACGTCACGGAAGTCAAGCTTAAACCGAAGGGTCAACCACTGATTGCCTTCGCTTCTGTTCTTTTAAATACTCCAACCGTCGGCTTCAAAAACTCTTTATCGTTTTGTTCATGGATTTATTTAAATACTGATATAGAGCTATCAACCTTTCAACAGCACTATTTTCACTTTCCACAGAATAGAGATTGAAGGTAAGTGGTTCTGTGTAATCCAGTTTTCCGTGTAAACATGTCCTTAAAATAGAAATCCGTCCTCGTGTCAACAGACAGGAGAAGTCTGTGATGGCTTTTACTTTTCCAGCAACAGATGGCAAACAGCGCGAACATTCGTTCTTTTTGTTTCTCGATGTTTCGAAAAAGGGCACGTTTTATCGTTTAGAAGTTTGTAGGCTTGTAAGTGAAAACCGTAGCACTTTTCGAATCGAAGCCACATTTATCAAACATGATTTACACTGTAATACATAGCGTAACCATGTTTTAACAAAGCCAAAATATAAATAAATCAGAATCTATTATCTATTATGACATGTGAATACTAACAAGTTTTAAACTTAATTAAAGTTAAAGTCAAAATAGAAATATCCACAGCTCTTCGTTTAATATTCAATACTTTTGAAAAATAACGCGTGCCTTTGTTTATTTTTCTACTCCAGCGCTTTTTTATCCTTTCCAAAATCCATACACACTGTATATACATTGAAAACATCGAAACTGCTTGAAATTTCAGACTAAGAACTCTTTGAGGCGTCGTGGATGAAAAATAACATACAAGCTGCACCAGCAAGTCAAATCCTGAAATCGTGGGTGCATGTTTAGCAGGAAATGCCATTTTGTTAAATACATTTCTGAGTCATATACTCAAACAGTTTTATATCATTTATAAACACAAGAGCTCATGGGATATTGTTGTTGTTGTTACTGTTAAAACAAATTGCCGTGGCATTCTAATTTTAGACTTTTAGCGTCTTCTAACGATTGGTTTGTTTTGTACATCATGGAGCTTTGTCTTCGTTACGTGACATTAAAGTATAACACCACAAAGCTGATTAAAACCTGTGGTAATGGCGTTTTTCGACTTGCAACTGCTATTCACTGACATAAAACCACAGTCAAGGATGGGGGAGAGCGCTTTTTTGCCGCTGTTCAGCGAGTCGTATATGATTGGTTTTTCTAATGCCCCTCGGGCACGATCAATATCTATTTGTCCTCGTAAATTTTCGAACACCAGGTTTTATAATCATTCGATTTGATTACACTTTTAAACTACTGCGTTAGATAAATGGATTATTCAGTTGATCCGATGCCACCCAGCCCTTTGCGGTAGGAAATGACGCCGTAGCACAAATCAAGTGACACTGAGCACTGTTACAACTATGTCAGTATATATCAAACCAGTGCAGTGAATAACACTTTTCCCGCGGTCTGATTGGCTAATCAAACTCAAAATAACCCGTGCTAATAACCTCTTGGCATTCCCGCGTGACACGAGACAAAAATGACATCTAGATTTGAACGAGGCGGCTTACGATTACAAACAAAAAGAAAACCACAATTTTTGTTTGTCTGTGTTTAAGAGTAGTGTTGTTTTTCCAGCTTGAACCCTACAGGATTAAAACATAAAAAACTGTCAAGTGCCAAACCGGTATACTTCCGCGCGCTAGTAGTCTGTGTGACAGACCCAGTAAGGGGAGAGGGGTTCACAAAGGGGGAAGTAGTTGGGGGAATAACAGTTTCAAGTATGTCAATGCAATATGTGTTAAAAGCGTGCGCGGAGCCTTTGTGTGAGATGAAAAACGTGCACAAAGAAAAAGACTTTGGGAGAAGGCTTAGTGGAAACAGACAGTATTCATACATTTTCTTCTCCCAGGCGTCTTTCTGTGCGCGCTTTTTTTTCATTTGATCTACTGCGCACTTGTAATATAACTCGTCGAGCTTTTAAGCAAGAGATTGTGTACCTCAAAAGTTATCGGTACATCAGTTGTCGTAATTTCGATTTCTTTCCATAACAGAATTTTGCAGTTTTTGTTCATTGACTTGTTATATGTTTAAAACATTCTATTTCTAAGCACCGGCACAGAGCCAGAGGGAAATGAAAACTCTATGATAGTTTAACCTAGCTGAGAGCCCATCAAAATATATTATATCCATGGCACAGTAAGAGTTTATTGCTCCTGCAATCCTTACCTGAGCTCAATTGAGACTCTATATTAAATGGTAAATGCAAAGCTCAGTATGAGTTTAACCCACCAGTATTCCTTACTATAACCAAGTTGAGACTCTACCGCGGGGTACTTCCAAGGCTCAGAAAGATTTTATTCCTCATAATCCTAACCTTAAGGCTTAACCTAGTTTAAACTCCATCGAGGTACGACCAGGTACATACATGGATCAATAAGAGTTTATCTTATCTACAATCCGTACCTTAACCTAATTGAGACTCCACCAAGGTACTTCAGTTGCTCAGTTAGAGTTTATTCCACTCGCACACCTTACCTTAACCCAGCTGAGATTCCATCAGGATAAATACATAAATCAGTAACAGCATATTTTATCCACTATCCTTACACTAACCTAGCTGAGATTCTACCAAGGTACTTTCATTGCTCAGTAACAGTTTACTCCACTTGCATACCTTACCTTAACCCAGTTGAGATTCCATCAAGGTAAATACATTGATCAGTAACAGTTTATCTTATCTACAATCCATACTGTAACTTAGTTGAGACTCCGTTAGGGTACTTCCATTGCTCAGTAAGAGTTTATGCCTTAACCAAGTTGAGACTCGATCAGGGTACACCCAAGAATTGAGACTCCATCAAAGTACTTCTGTAGATCAGTAAACGTCTTAATCCCATCCATCATTCTTACGTTAGCCCGGTTGGGACTCCATCATGGTACATACATAGATCAGTAACAGTTTATCCAATATACAATCCTTTCCTTAACCTAGCTGAGACTCCATCAAGGCACACATATAAATCTGTATAAGTTTATGTAATCTACGGTCCTTAACTTAACCTAGTTAAGACTTCATGAAGGTACACACATTGATCAATATGACTTTACCCCGTTTTTGCTGCAGCTTGCAAAGTATGTCAGGCGATGAAGAGGAGCAGGTCATTGTTGAGTTGAGAGGACATGTTATGGAGCCAGGAATTCATTGGAGCAGTGTCTTCATGACGCACGTGGTTACTGTCTACACAGGCATCGAAATGTACCGCAACCTTAAGATTCCTAATCAGGGAAACATTAGCAACATGCAAAGATTGCTTGAAGAGAGCTACCAGAAGCAGAAGCGAGTAACAATTGATTTTGACGAGCAATCCAAGGAGATAGTGGATGTTCGCGAGCGTTGAAACGCAGCGAGGAAAACTATAACAAACATACACTGAACTTAGCACCTTTCCAATTCATCATAAACTGATAAACGATGATGACTTAACCTGACCAGTTCATTGACATTGTTATAAAATAAAAGCTATTCCTCGTTTTCAATTGTTTTATTCACCAATCTATTGTCCTTGTTTTGTTTGAATCTTTTATGTTAGAAAATAAACTGCATTCAGATCATATTGTAAGTTACTGTGCGTGAAGGGTAGGTATAGACTCCTTTCCTTTCTTGTTTGAAATGTGCTGTTTCCAGGCCCTTTCGTTCCCGCGCCTCATTAGAATCACTGTGTAACGCAAATCACTGTACATTATGATCACTTGTGATGCAATAAATTACTGTTTTTTGTGATGGTATGCTTTTCGCCTGTGGGGTTTGATGTATGGCGGACGTTTCGAGCGTTAGCTCTTCGTCGGAGCAGTCTGTTATCAAACCTCACAGGCAAGTGGTGCGTGGCATATTCCACGGTATCCCACTCGAAAGCATTGCATACATGTAACTAGTATGTATTCTACTGTACTGAATGTATTGTATTGTATTGCAATGTATTGCAATGTAGTGAATTGTATTGCATTGTCTTGTATTGCAATGCAATGTATTGTACATACCTCTTATTAACCGAGTGCGAGGTCCGTACGGCAAGTTATGGACCGAGTTTTTTCCTTCCTTTTATGGTCCAAGCGCGAAGCGCGCGGGCCATGAAAACAAGGAAGGAAAAACGAGGATCCATAACTTGCCGTACGGACGGAGCAAACGAGGCTAATAAGATGTTTATTATATGGCTTTGTTGATTATTCCGGTTTTGAAAAGGTGGTCGAGAGCTGGAGATCCATACGGCTACTTACGGACCTGGAATTGACCAATCACAGACGCGAAAACAGTCAGCCATATAATAATATATTGTATTGTATTGTAATGTAATGTAATGTAACGTAATGTAATGCAATGTAATGTAATGTATTGCATTTGCATTGCATTATATGGTATTGTTTTGTAATGTATTGTATTTTGTTGCATTGCGTTGTACTGCAGAGGCTATCTTTCGCGTTGGTTGAGCAGGTAAATGGTAGACTGGGTAAACGCCGTATCATTTAACAAATATATTCGAAAATACTGTTTTACTAGGTATAAAAAGTGAACTGAAAACATCAATGAGAAGATAAACCTTGCACAAACTATATCAGTTTACAATGAAAAAAGCGTTATAAAAAGGTATATTTCAAATATCATTGATGTTTATTGATGCTTTAATGAAATACTTCTAAATCAACGCGGTGCGCTATACTAGAGAGGGCAGTTACAGAATAAATTATCACAAATACTTTTGGAAAAGCTCAAAATAAAAAAACATATACATTGCTAGTCAAATGAAGCTAGAACTGATTGTTTAATGACTGAAATATCTAATGGGTTGCCAGAAAGGGAATTTGGTTCCATATTTATACAGTTTAATGAGGGAAGAAGATGTATAGTTACTTGTAGTTGTTGTTATTTCATTGTAGCTGGCAATAGGGAAAACCTTGAAGATCCGGTTGTCATGGCAACTTCATCAGAAACATGCTGCGAACAAGTCCATAGTGAATCTTACAGAACACTGCGGTTTGGGATAGCAGCCTGCCTTTCTAACGAGTCTTACCCCAACCTTTCTAAAACTGGGGAGATATGGTTCTACCTTGCATAGTTGTTAAATACGAATTTAGCTGCTTTTCCGTCGGACTATTTTGGTGTTATTTGTATTTATCATTGTATGGGGGTTCCAAGCAGAGCAGGCATATTTCAACTGACTGAGGGTGGATTAAGCTAGTGTACGCTTAGTGTAGGCCATCTTCTTGACTTCTCGATTTGACACCAATGGTGCACATGTACTGACAAATTACAAAGCAATTGTTACTGTTTCTGAACCAATCGGTTTATTTGCCGTCCATACTAAACGGGTAGACGTCTTTCTCTCTTCAGCCTCCAAGGGAATACCAGAAGGTGACAAAGTCTTGTTTTCCTTGGGGCCAGTAACTTGCTGTTTACTATATCACTGGTCTCCGTCTAGTAACTCGTCAGAGCTGGCAATAGAAGCTTTTCGAAATCTGTTGCGAGAAACCAAAAAACAGAAAACATCATTCTCAACTACCAATAAAGGCCCATGCAAACGGACGCAACATTGTTGGGTCCAACATGTTGCGTCCGTTTGCATGGAACCACAACAATGTTGGCCCTTGTTGGCACTTGTTGCGTATAGTTAGAAACCGGTCAAACTTCTCGGCCCATTTAAACGGACGCAACATTGTTGGCCACAAACCCCCAACAACACACAGCGATGTTGTGACTTGTTGCGTCCGTTTGCATGGGCCTTAAGGCAGTGACTAATCTACTTAGTTTTCATCAACGAAACACGTTGTTTGTAATTCAAACAACTGGGTTTTTTTTTTAAAATTCGCGGACGACTAACAATGATTATTGATAATTTGTTGGCGGTTTGACAACATTAAAGTTTACATCGACGATAATCTATTAAACCCATACAACAATAACAGCACACTTATAACTTAAATTCATTTAATATGATTTTGAATTTTGAGATTTGCTTCCCTCCCTCCAACAAATATATAAAAGACAATAGAAATGTACCATAAAGAATTATACATTTTGCGATGTACTTCTTTTGCGTCCTGATGTTGAAATGTATCTTCCAATCTAAGCCACACGCACAGCTTTGAATATTATCTTGTTTGTGACTTTTCTTGTCTATGTAGAGAGCGTTGTAATAAATGTAATTTTGCGCTTTGACGAAAGTAAAAGCTTTCTATAACTTGTTCTTTCCTTTAAGTGTTCTAACCCTACCCAAGCTGGCCCCCAGCTGTTTTTTTTAATTTTCTCTGCAATGGAGAAAGGTACAGGAACCAAATTTGGCGACTTTTCTTAACATTTTATGGGGAATAGTTTAGTTTGTACTGTGGTGTGTCAGCTGACAGGCTGTTGCTTTGGTAACAAGGTATTGGAACCTTGGTTTTTCCCAATTATGTAAAAAAACATAAAATTTGCCATGGCAATGCTAATTACTAACCAAGTGATTGCTTTTTGTTACAAATTAGATTCTGAATATCAAATCAGATATTTTGAATCCTTTTCTACATGTGAAAATTCCTAGCTGAAACAGCATATAAAAATTGTCTTGAAATGTGGTAATTTTCAAAACGAGGAATTTTATGACGTCATGATTACGTCATCATTACGTAAGCACTCACAAACATCTTAAAATGTACATCACCACCATAGCATTGTTTGTGCCAAGTATCATTCCCTTTTCTAAGGTGTAGAAAGCCCAGACTGCTTAGGGTTAATTAAAAAATTGCAATTGTTCTTCTTTTAAGTCTTTTAATTTTAAAAATTGCAGCAATCGACTAAATTACTTTCACATTTTCAGAAAGTGTGAAGAAGTAATAATAATAATAATAATAATAATAATAATGAAAATTAAGTAATAATAATAATGCATAAAATAAGCAACAATAATTTTTAATCCTGGAAACAGTAAACAATATCGGTGTGGAGAAAATTTATATCTAAATATCAAATATCTTCAACTGAGAATAGATGAAGTGCAAAATATGACCAATTTTAGTTTACTCAGTGATCACCAAAATCGCAGCTTAATAAAAAATCATTCAGGCTCCCCAAATATAATGACCACACTCCACCCCACCCCACTCCCTCTCTCCCCCCTCCCCTCCTCTTAAGAGATTAAAACCTCCCTTACACTAGAAGTTTGTTTCTTACCTTTCCGGGAAACAAGTCCATCTTTATTGGGATCGGCTCGTCGCAGAATGGTTCGTATGTCTCTCTTGGACATTTTCTCACTCACAGCGTGGAAGGATTCTTCAAGATCTTTCAAGGGGAAGAAATCCTTATCAATATTGGACTTTGAACCTCCTTCAGTTTTGGCGAACACGAAGAAAGCCGCATCGAGGTCTTCCTCGCGATTCTGTTCCGTCACCATTAACGTCATCAACCTCACAAAGTCGTGCAAGGTGAGTTTGGGTTTTACTGCGAAAAAAGACAACAGTACGGTGTAAGAAGGAACTTTGCGGGAACTTAAGTTTGCAATTTTCGCGGATTTTTGGCCAAACAGCAAAAGTAAATTTCCGCTAAAATAGCTCCCGTCAAAACTATTTCCGCAAAAAATAATTCTCTTACTTAACCCTTAAACGGTCAAGCCATTTAACCTTATTACATACAAACATCGCTGACTGAACCGCACAAGTACCAGTAGTTTACTACCTGTAGGCAGTAAACTCAGCTTTTCCAACCGATTCTCAATCTCACGAGACAAATGGTCAAAAAAGGTTCTTAATTTCTAGAGTGTCCAGATTTCATCTCAGTTTTCCACACCAATCAGGCAATCAGTATCGCGCGTTTTATTAAGAGACGAATCTTTTGAGAGGGGGGGAGTGGAAGAATATAATTTGCACAATTAATCCAGGCTTAAAATTTTTTTTTTTTTGCACTTCCGGCTCAAAACCTGAAAGAAAATGTATGGATAACAACGGAAACACGTAGTTGATTCAAGGATCGTACATTTACTGGTAGAGTCCATGGAAAGGGTATAAATTTGGCCAAAAATGGAATGAGGTCTATCGTTGCGAAGGAGAACTATAGGTCCAGGCTAAGACAGGACCGTAGCTAGACTCAAAATTTAGGGGGAGCATTTACCCTCCCTGCCTTACGCCAGCTGCGGCCCTGCTATTGTACTGAAAAAAATACTCACTAATTAACATCCGGTCCAGAAATCTTGGGGAAGGGGGGAGGGGGGGGGGGGAAATTTGACGCTAGCTACGGCCCTGTAAGCACACGCACAGACCCGTGCACACGCACAAGCGAAATCACAGCAGGGAAGCAAAATATGTGCTCATGCATGAATGTAAACAACCGATTGCTAAATTACCTGTGAGTCCTAACTCATTCATGTAGACCCAGACTTTGGCCTCTGTCGGGTTGTATCCAAGAGATCGTATAAGTTTAAAAACTGAAGAAGTTTTCACCACTCCACGAGCTTGCTTATCGTATACCGAAAACGCATCTTCAAACTCTGCAATAACAAAAACGAAAGCAAAAACATCTTTATCTCGGTTTTCGATTGCAAGATTAAGCAAGATTGCTGCATGGCAGTTGATTCGTATACAGCCACCCTTGATGCAACTAAAGCGTCACGCAAAATATGTTCCATTTTTCTTTATCCGACCAACCCATGTTTTATTTCAAAACATTAGCAAAAATTACATAAATATGACCGACTGATATTCAGTTCGAAATTTCAGTTGAAAAAAGAAATAAAGTGTGTAATTCTAAAACTATTTCATGGCTTAGTCCGCCTAAATTATTCAAAAGAAAGTTGAAAAGTATGATCCTCGCATCATATTAGCCTGTTTTAATCCAAACTGTACATTGATATATATAGATATATTTTTCTTTTGAACGGCCATATATATATGGACTAACTAAATAGATTATTTTATTTATTTGTAATTAATACTATTATAAGTACTTTTTTCTTTTTTTTCTTTTTTCTTTTTCGACGGTACTACATAGTTTATAAATAACAAGTAACTGTGACCCAGCTCGATTAACCCTAGGGTTATTCTGGGTAACAATTACCTTCTTTGTCTGTATTTTATTTCTTCTTTGTTGATTGTTGATATCATTTGTAATCAATAGGTATAAATAAATTTTTGTTGTTGTTGTTGTTGCCTAATTTTAAGATTTTTTATGTTTCCCCGACCGTTTATCGTAATATGTATTTCCCCGCCTTTTATACTAACTTTCCTGCCCGACTTCCATTATCAGAATCTACAAAAGCTGTCACTTTGTTTGCGAGTGACCTAATGCAAAAACAGTTGAGATTCAGTACAACTGACATGGTGCAACAGATATCACTATGTCCGAATACGTACAGTGGGTATTTAGTGGTGCAACCACAAGACTTCCGCTACAGAAAAATTTAAACTAGGGTTAAACGACAGAGAGCTTTTTAGTTTGAATTGCTCACGTTTAGTGCTCTTCCATTGGAACAGCTCAGGTATATTCGATCGGTCGTGGTGCATATGGAGTTGCCTGGTTTACAGTTGGGAATGCTTATCTGATTTATTTTACAGTTTAGTAAAGAAGATCGTTCTTTTACAAACTATTCACATCCTTTCTGTTTGACGTTAATGGTTATGGTCTTGGTATTCACGATCACTATGTTAGTTCTATCAACTATGCTGATGCGAATAACTGCGTGTACGTAAAAAAAATCTCCTAACAAATGCAAAACCGGGCGTTTTTTGGCTTGACAAACAACTTCCAAAAAGAAAACCAGAGCTAAAACCCCAAATACAAAAGAAACTGCTCCAAATCCAAACAGCGCTGGTGTTTTGAACTTTTGCTACTGAACTGATAATTTTTAAAACTATTTTTATGCACAAAATGTTTTTCTTAACGATTTGAATGCCTGCTTGAATTTTCCAGCATTTGGAAATCAGGTCTTTCTGAAGAAAGTTAACTTTCATCCGGGAAGCCCGCTGGTCGCAACCGTACCTGAAGTGGGCAGAGTTCCAATGATCGTCATCTGTTGCCGGCAGATCGTTGTCATATTTGTAAAATGTCAGGAAAATACCAACATTCAAACGTTCACACGCGAACGCATGCGCGAGATGTCGTAGTTAGAGCACGCGACTGATTTAGTTAAATACCAACCTTCGATTTGTTGCTTGGAGAACACTCCAGAACCTTTTTCTTCCATTTCAGCTTGATAGACGTTGTTTACGAGTTGCTGAAAGTTCACCACGATCGCATACCATAGTTAGGGCTATCGTTGTCAAAACAAATTACTCATCATAATATAAAAAACGTTTCGGACATCACTAAACTGATCACAATATCATTATTATTGCTAACGTTTTCGAAATCATTGTGCTGATCACAGAACCATCGTTATGGCTAACGTTATCAGCATCACTGAACTGATCACAGTACTTTCAGCACCACTAGGCTGATTACAGAACCATCGTTATGGCTAACATTATCAGTATCACTGAACTGGTCACAGTACCTTCAGGACCACTAGGTTGACTACAGAACCGTCGTTATGGCTAACGTTATCAATATCACTGTACTGGTCACAGTACCTTCAGGACCACTAGGTTGATTACAGAACCATCGTTATGGCTAACGTTATCAATATCACTGAA
>JAOEJI010011130.1:0-20104 GCA_025448255.1 Umimayanthus chanpuru | reverse complement strand
ATTAAAATTCATGAAAATTACTAAGATATTATAATTCAACCGTCATGAGATTTTGTTTAAAGTCTTTAAGATTGGCCACCGGGCGAACTTTGAGAGGTAGCTTGTTCCAGAGTTGACTAACCACATACGAAAAGAACTTTTTTTTCCATATATCCTGATGTTTATTCCAAATATGGAAACTAACAATTTTATCACGGAAAATTTTCCCTCAAAATGTAAACAAGTTTTGACAACTCTCTTGTCACTCACTCACGCTGCTGAAAAACCGGTTGCACGAGTAACGATATTTTAGAACACGTGACAAGTTAGCATGGAAGTGAGACTGCAACCATTTGCAGCCAGAGGGTACTCGCGATCGGCCTTCGGCCTCATGCTTCGCATGTTTGTTTTGATATGAATGTTCCGATTTGAGCGAGTATTGCTTCTGGTACCCAGGGTAGAGATGTTCAGAAGATTTAGTGTGAAGCAAGCTTTATTTTTGATTTTGTATTTTTGAAGCCTTGAAAATGTCTCAAATTTGCCAATATATATATATATATATCTTGAGGTCCTTACTGTTACTTTTGATTTTGTATTTTTAAAGCCTTGAAAATGTCTCAAATTTGCCAATATATATATATATATATATCCTGAGGTCCTTACTGTTACTTTTGATTTTGTATTTTTAAAGCCTTGAAAATGTGTCAAATTTGCCGAAATTTATCCTTGTGGCCTTAAAAGGTCTTAAATTTTGTTCAAACAACTTTATCGATTGTTTGCATGTAAAGGGGCTCGTTTACTTTACTTATTTTTCAAAACTGTTGTTGCATGGTAGAACAGGAATTATTTACATTAGTTGGCCCGTATTGCAACTTTTGAATAAAAGATTGAAGAAAAACCAGGTCTTGCACTTTCCAAATTCGGGTCTTAAGTCTTACATTTTGTGAGTTGGCAACTGCAGGATTCCTGCGTTAGAAATTGTACATGTAGACCATTTAAATTCAGATCTAGAACGCCCTTTTTCATTTGGAGTGTGTCTTTTTGTCCCACTGGCTTGGCTTTCCTGTCTATTGTTAGCCATGAATAATATTTATGTTTCTTTTCTCAATATGCCATTTGTTACACAGTCAATTGACCCGGAAGAAAACAGCTTTATGGATTCTCTGAGAACATTTCTTGCTGGTAAAGGCCGATCAATTCACAAGGAACCTCGCTGGCGAGGGAAGCGGATCAACCTTCACAGGTTCTACAAAACCGTTCAGCGCTATGGCGGATGTGAACAAGTAAGGCCCAGTCAGCACTGTGTTCGACTTCAGCAGGACTATTGCTCGACCATTCAACTTCATTTACACATGCTTTGCAAACTAGTGCTCGTGCGCAACCTGGAAAACCTGGAATTCCCTGAATTTTCTGATTTTTCTTTCAAGGCCTGGGATTCCTTGAAAAACCGAGGTTTTTTCATAGGAACCTGGAAAATCCTTGAATTATGAGTCGACAGTCCACTTAGTATAATTTTTACGGATGGGTTGATTTTTGGACATCATTTTTAGTCTGTTAAACAGACAGATTTTCAAAGTTTTTTTTTGTAAGGGATACTATTGCAACTTTCAAGTGCACTTGAGTTGCTGTAGGATGATGTCGACTTCATAAAAGCTGAAACGCAGATCAAGTGCAGTTTAAACCAAATTTGTCTGTTTCATGCGAAAGATGATTGATGGGTCAATCGCAAAGTACAGACAAAGCGGAATGTGTCTTTGCGAGTGTGAACGGGATTTTATTTAATCTACTTGGTATTCTAGTGTGAACCGGCCTATTGAAACCGGCTCAAACGTCGGGCTACAGCCGTGCCGTTTTGTCGAATTGATTTGCTCAATTGAGTCAGTTCTGCATGACGATTGTGCAACCTGAATGCAGGTCGACATTTGAACTTGGTGAAAGTCCGCTATTGCAATCTAATAGGAAGACATAATTTTCCCAAATTCTTTCTTAAATGAATCAATTGAGTCAGTTCTGCATGACGATTGTGCAACCTGAATGCAGGTCGACATTTGAACTTGGTGAAAGTCCGCTATTGCAATCTAATAGGAAGACATAATTTTCCCAAATTCTTTCTTAAATGTCTGTAACATGCCATTGATTGTAAGATGATGTTTTTCCAACTTATGTTTGATGAAAGACATGTGCTCATCGCATTTTGAAAATTTACTAATTGTGCTTGTGACAACGGAATGACCCTCTGAAAAGATCTATACATCACTCACGTTTAGAGCAAAATAATTTTATCCAATTTCTTCCTTTCGTTTGTAAATCTCAGCATTATTCTTTTAAATAATTTTTTGTCGAGCTAGAAAATATAAGTTTTGACAAAAAAAATATAGTAAAAACTCGCATAAAAGAACAAGTATATTAAGAACACTCAGGCTGAAATTTGGACAACAAAGTACCACATACATAAGAACAAGGTCAGCCTGACAAGTGAAAAAAATATTCTTATATAAAAATGGGTGCCAGTTAGACTAAAACGGCCTTCGAGGGACTGCTACCCCTCCCCTAATCAGTAATATCAAATTATTATTATTATTATTATTAATATTATTATTATTATTATTGCCTTAATTTATTCAGTTAAAGCTAGTATCATCAATTCATTTAATGAAACATTGTGATTGCACTTTAATTTCAGCTGTTAGTAGTCTATGTAGTATATAATTTCCAGAAACAATTTTAAGAACACCTTAAGAACATCTTCAGGCTGATTTTGCAGAAAGCTCCCGATGTATAAGAACAAAATCAGCCTGAACTGAAAAAACGCGTGTTCTTTACTGTACTCAGAATTTGATGATGACACTTACCCTATCCCTCCCCTGTGTTTCCTGTTTAACAGGTGTGTAAAGGTCGCTTGTGGACAAGTGTATACAATGAGCTTGTTGGGGACACGTCACAGGCAGCTGGGGGAATAGGAACCGCTGCCAGACATTTTTATGAAAGGTTTGTTTACAACTTGCAGATTGAAGAGCAACATCCAAGTTCTAGGTGCAAATTGCTTGATCCTTGCTTAGTACAAGTCAAAAAGGCTGCAACAAAAACCACAGATTGTGTGAAGATTATCCAAGACTGACATACTGTTTGGTAGTTTGTCAATTGCAGTTGTCTTATACCTTTAACGTTACGCATGATACTGTGCATTTGTGTCGCACTGCCCCTTTAAACACGTGTTTTACAATAGAGGCAAGTAGTTTCAGTTGTTACGTATTTAACAGTTTTGTCTCCGTGCCACCTGCAGGTATTTGTTGCCGTTTGAAGTTCACGAAAAGAATCAGTCTTCAGTTGGTAAGTTTTTCTTAAAATGTTTTGTCATACCATGTACTGAAGAAAATTTTTGTTTACTGTGCTGGTAGACATTATTGTTTTTCGTACCAAACAAATGTCAAGAAATCAAATATCACCATATGTAGTAGTAGTAGTAGTAATAATAATAATAATAACTTTATTCAAGTGTCGTTTTGGTAGCAGTTGCCCACTAAGTAAGGACACCTTAAAATAACTTACAAAATTAATTTTTACATTGTTACTATCTATTCCGGACTATATTATGTAATGTAATAGTAATTATGTAGTAATAATAATAATAATAATAACAACAATAATAATAATAGTATCAATGATAATCATAATGAAATAACAAATGTGAAATAATGCAAATGATTTTGACTGATTGTATCTATTGGCCGATCCATTAGAACTTGTCAGTATTTGAACATCTGCAGTATTTTACAGAGAACAATCTATCTGAGTCGATTCATCATTTGAACCGGGATCTTGCTACTACGTCCTTGAAGATCCTCGAGCTATTTCAAGGTTGGAACTCGCCTCTGCGTACTTAATTGGCAAGATAATTATATAAAGTAAACGGCAATTATGTTTGAGCTAGCACAGTGGGGATATATATTCTAAAAGCTGACCAAGAGTCTTTGATCGTTAACCATCGTAAACTCTCTCATGCGTCTTTGTTTTGCATGTCAGGTCTTATATAATGAATTTGTAAGACGATTTTGATTCATCGGTTCTCTACCTTGATCCACTAGCAATTACATCTTTGGAAGAGCTCTCGGCTGATTGTTGATTATTTAAAAGATTTATCAAGAACTGACTGTGTTTTTGCAGGTGTTCAGTTTGTACCTGAAACCAACGATGCTTTGCTTGTTCGAATGGCCAGCGAAGTCAAGACAACAAGGACTTCTGCACCTATAATAAGTGAGTTTTTGCTACACGTAGTAACGATGGTTCACCGTCAGACTCGGAAAGACATGTTTGGTCTTAGCCAATAATACAATTTAAATTCTGAATGATGCAGGTGAGCAAAAGGTTCCTGAGCAGTCAACGAGTCCCTTCAGTGACACAGACGACAAACCAGGTTGGGATGTACGATTTACATTATGATAAGATAAGATACGATGCAATGCAATGCAATACATTACATTACATTACAATATAATACAACACAGCACAATACAGCACATCATGACATGGCACAACACAAGATGACGCGACACAACATGACACAACACAACATGATACGACATAACATAACATGACACGATACAACTTGACACGATACAATACAACACAATATAACACAACATGACACGACGCAACACAACATGACACAACATGACATAACACGACACAACATGACACAACATAACATAACATAACACAGTACAACACACACGACACAACACAACATGACACAACACAGCACACACAACACAGCACACACAACACAACACAGCATGACACAACACAACACAACACGACAAAACACAATAGAGTATAATAGTTCATTAATCTACAAAATTTACAGAAATCAATATACCTCTATCTATATAAATCTAGTTTTTACAATATTTAAAATTAAAACTCCTAGTTGGACAAAAGGTGAAATTAGGTTTCTAACACTTGAACAAGCGCAAAGCGTGTGCTTTTTACCTTTCACAATACTAAGTTTTTTAAAGTTGTTTTTAGTTGGAAGAGAATTTGTAAAACGTTTTGTTCTGGATGTCTAATAATATCTAGAAGCACACTATTGCACATTGACAATCACTATTAGTATTAGTAATTATAATACTGGTTTAGTTTTCTAGAAATATACAGTGAGTCCCTTTTAAAGTAACTTTTAAAGTAACTTGTAACTTTTGGACTCTCGCTGGAGGTTCACCAAGAGAACAAGAACTCAGTTACACTAGCGACTGTGTGCCCAGCTCCAATCCAGACTCGCCATCGCCCTACTCTGATTACTCTTCAGACAGTGAAGGTATGTTACTGTGTCTTTATAATGAGCTGTATGGATATCACGGTACGTTAGGAGTATTGGCAGTGGATGGGGGAAATAGGGTGCAGTTGCTGTTTCAAGGTCTATTTGTCTTCTGTGTGATTGCAAGTTGCGGTGTAAATTTCCACCATAACAGGGCTTTTGAACAACCTTAGTTTTGTAGATACTTCAGTTTATCTTCACCAAGGACCACTCGGTACATATATTAAAATAGTGATATACACTGTTGTTGTTGATTTCAGTGGAAGGAGATTGTGAAGCTGCAGAGAACGAGCTCATTCAGCTGGAGAGATTGCTTTCGTCCTTGGAGCCTTCTCTTTACTCACCGGAAGGTTCGTAACGCGAATTAAACGGTTTTCGTATGAGAAAGGTTTCATAACAGAAATAACTTTCTCTATTTTGACACTAATACAATATAAATAATAGTTTCTTCACATATAATGACTCTTGTTCTGTTTTAAAAGTTCTAGTATCTTACACCATCTTTCGTTATGACTACTTTGTTGCAGTAGGATATGTTAGTGATCAATACTTTAACATTGGTTCATATACATAGAAATGGTCTGGAAAAAAAAGTGGAACAATAGCAAAGATAAAATAGGATAAATTTTTCACAGACATATTTGTATTGTAAGATCAAAAAGCCGCAATAGAGTCAAATTATTTTAAAGCTACTTATAAGATGGAATACTAATATACAAACGTTGTGCCCAGTTGTAAGTTCTAGCTGTTTTTTGTTGTTTCTTTTGACAGAACCAAGCGAAATCCCAAGTGAAAAGCAAAGGTAAAAGTTGTTGGTTTAACATAGCACAAACATGGAAAACTGCATGAAGTAGATGGTCAAGGAATAAACATATGGCAATAGACATGTCACAACTTTCGAAAATCCTGTTGCTCCTACCACTGGACATAAAATTGCTCCAAGACCTAATCCTTTGACTACCATTTTACCAACATTCAGTCCACGTTTCATAGAAGTTCTTTGAATTCTAATTTATGTTTGGGAATAAAATTCTTCTAAGGATTTGAATTGGTGCTCTCAAATTGTAAATGTATATACTGATCCTTTTTCGGCTTGTATGTTCCACAGTAAAATCCCAAACCCTTGCCAGGACAGACAGCACCCAAGTTTTGTGCTTCCCCAGACAAGTTATTTTACAAATAATCACGGAATGAGGGAAGAGATCAACGTTCTCAAGACCCTTGATGAAATGGCTAAAATGGAAGGTTAGTTAAAGACCCAGATCGGTTTACTGGCGTCCTTTGCGCTTTGTTTATGTTTGATTTCATCAATTAAACCGGAAAAATAAAGATAACTCGCTGCAGTCCAACATAACTTAAAATTAAGTTAAACACTGTTTAAAATAACCACATTTCTTGCTTGATTGCGTTGGGCTGGATTTCTACCTGCTGAAAGTTTTTAACTGCGGGAAACTGCTATTTCAGAAATTTGGCTTTCTGTTTTCTACTGAAGCAGCTTCCTTGTTTCTTCTCAGTAATCTGAAACAAGGCTGCAGCCTTGGAGGCGCAGCGTTCGAGTGCTTAACGAGTGACTCGTAACCTAAAGGTCGTGAGGTTAAACCCCAACCAGGCCGCTGTGTTGTGTAAAAAAAAAAGTAAAGTGGTGCATCTATTTAGCGCCTTTTCCATGTAACATGCTAAAAGGTGCTTTACAATGATCAATTTACCCCCAGCGGACTGGAAGCATATATGGGCGCCTCTGGCAGCCGCTTCAAAGCGGTCCATGTATGCTGGTACTCATTTTGTGTCATTTACCAAGGCACTCTTCTCGTCATGTGCCAGTCGATAAACGAGTGCCATCTTCTGCTGGGGGCTAACCTGCGATGGATTAAGTGTCCCGTCCAGGGGTAGTCACAGACTCATCTGCTTAACGCTACCATCTTAAGTGCCAGTCGTATGAACCACTTGGCTCGGGAAAGGATTATTCATCTTGTATTTTGGAGGCTTGCCTACGGAGCCCTGCAATGAGAGTGAGGGTGAGAAGGTCAAGGGAACTGGGAGTAACCCAAGGTGATGTCTTGAACAAGGACACTGAGCTGAAATGGTTTGACAGTTGCATTGTCAGTTGTTAAGGAATGCAATATTGTGGCGGGCATCAATTTTTCGTGCGTGCATCAGAACTCTAATTATTGCGTTATGATGTAATCCATTGGATAGAGATATAATGTGAAAAATGTCTGACTAAAAGACTGGTAACTTGAATCTGTAATGAAATCTGACCAGTTTTTAAAGACACCTTACGGCATTTGGGGGCCTGTCCGGCCGAGGCTGGCCACATATGGAACCCTTGATAAAGCTAGGCAAAGAGTTTGCCCTAGAGGGGAAGGAAATGATGGACTTTGTGCGAGGACAACAAGAGAAAGGGTGAGAGAAAACACAGGAGGAGCGCAAGGCAAGGCGGATGGAATTAGAAGCTGAAGAGGGAGAAAGAGAAGCGAAAGAAAGGAAAAGAGATAAAGAACGGCAGCATGAATTGCAGAAAAGGCAGCTGGAATTACAGTCAGCCGCCGACAGATTAGGAGCCTTGACAGTTAGTCAGCCTGGCATAGGGGTTGTGGCTATGATGCCGGACATCAACGGGAAGGATGATCTAGACAGATATTTGCAATGGTTTGAAAGATTTGCAAAGAGCAACAAATGGGAGCAAGCAGTAACTAAGATAAGACTGTGACTAAGTAGATGTGTGAATTGTTTGTGAAAGAGCAGTTTTTGAATTCATGTTCGCAAGACCTATACTTAAAGGAAAGCTGTATACTTAATGGAAAGATCAACTGATACTCTTGAATAGCTTGCCAGGATAGCAGAGCAATATTTGATTCCTCACAAATAGAATTAGCAGTGGCAAAAAAATAGCCATCAGAGTAGCGTCTGTGCTTCTTATGTGATCGGCCCGGCCACCTTGCCAGAGATTGTAGTGGTCCTAGTGCGCAGATAGAGAAGATGAAGACGACTTGGAGTCTTGAATTGACAAAGATCAAGTAATGCTAAAGAACAGGAAGAAATTAACATTTTTGAAGATGCCTGTAGTAGACAAGATTGTCTGAGAAACTATAGTGAAGATACTAAGGGATACTGGATGTAGCGGAATTGTTGTGAAGAAAGATTTGGTACGTGATGATCAGGATATTGGGGGAAGCGATATATTCTACTGATTGATAAGACGATCCGAAAAGTACCGCTCGTGAAGATACAGATTGATACTTCTTATCTGAAAAAGAGGTAGAGTTGCAGTGTTTCCCAAATGCATTTTATGGCCTTATAATCGGACACGTCGAGAGTGTAAGAGAACCAAATAACCACAATCCGTTTGACTGCGGTGATTTCTAGGTTGCAAATGAGAAAGGCCAGACGACCCATAAAACCACTGAAGGTGTTTAAACCAGGAGGTGATAAGAAGTCACAAAGAATGAACTCATCTGGCCTCAGCAACAAGATAGCTCACTGAAGAAATTTAATGAAGTAGGTGACATCGAACAAAAGGGAAACTATGAAAGTGCGCTTTGAGAAGAAAGCAGGTGCTCTAGCTGTATCGATTGTATCAGAATCTTGACATGAGACAGCTGGCATGATCTCCTTGTCATCCAATCTGCAATGGTGTGACAGAGAAGTTCAATGGAACATTGAATGGGATGTTGACAAGAATGTGTAGTGAGAAGCCACGGCTGTGGAAGAGGTATATCAATCCCCAGTTGTTCGCATATAATGAAGTTCGCAAGAATCAACAGGTTTTTATCCTTTCGAGTTAATGTGCCGCCACACTGTGCATGGTCCTATGCATATTCCGAAGGAGTTATGGAACAAAGAGTCTCAAGAATCTAAAGTAAAATCGTACTTGATCTTCGCGAATGATTGGAAGAAACCCTTAAATTTGTCCAGGAGGAACTCAATGGGTCACAGGCCAGATACAAACATTGTTGTGACAACAAAGAAAAACACCGAAAATCTGACGTTGATGATAGAGTTCTAGTGTTATTGCAGTGGAAGGCCCTTACGGAGTGGAGAAGATCGTGGGAACTACTGAATATGGTATAAGAGTTGGAAATAAAGTCAAAACATTTCATACAAACATGCTTAAGAAAAAAATTGACAGGAAACTGAAGTGTACGGAAAAATAGAAGCCAGAAAAGGATGCGTACTGTTTATTGCCGGTGCATCAATCATCGAGTACAGTGATGATGGCTGGTGATGATGGATATTCGAGCTTGATATTATGAAAGCGAGCAAGACAGTAGAAGACATCACTTTCGCCACGCTATTGACTGCAGGACAGAGAGCGCAGCTGTAGGAACTAGTCCGCGCTTACAAACATATATTTCATCTACCAAGAAAGACCAACACAATAGAGCATCAATTGGAGTTTACTTCTGAGGAACCAAGGCGTTCGGAACCGTATGTAGTCCCATACAGCGTGAGAAAGTCCTTGAAAAACGATATTGATGCAATGTTAAATATGGTTATTATTAGAAAATCAAAGTCGCCTTATGCATCACCTGTAGTGATTGCATGCAGAACAGACGAGACCAACAGAGTATGTATCGACTTTCGCAAACTGAACCGTCTAACTTTATTTGATATGACACCCATAGCCAAAGCCAACGATATGTTTGAAAAAATGACCATTAAGAAGTACTTCCCCAAACTGGACCAAACAAAAGGTTATTGGTAGATCCCTATAGCGGCTAAAGATATACCAAAGACATCGTTCGTCACACCCGACGGCACGTACGTGTTTTTAAAGATGCCATTTGGGATGGTTAATTCAGGCGCGACATTAATAAGAAGCTTACGGAAACTACTGGGAAACCTGGAGAATTTTGTTAATTATGTTGATGATATCGTGGTTCGCACTCAAACTGGGAAAGAACATATGGACACACTTAAAAAATTGTTCCAAAAACTGTTTGAGAACAAGTTGACAGCAAGACTGAGGAAGTCGATTCTATTGGGGTAGTTGGTCACCGAGTCACAGAGGGATTGAAAGGGTTACAGGAGGATAATTTGATGAAAATCAAGAAAACAAAAAGACCTTTTACAAAGAAAGAAGTTCTTGTGTGTTTGTTGGCTTGACAGGCTACTATCGGGAATTTATCCCTAACTATGCTATCATAGCGGCACCCCTGACTGATTTGACTAAGACAGGAAAGCCGAATAAAGTAGTGTGGGGACACCACAAGAGAAAGTTTGAATTCGCTTTGAAGGTTCGACTAACAAGAGAGCCTTTTTTGCATCTACCAGATACAGCAAGTTCGTTTGTGTTAAGGTGGGGTTTGGATCGGTTCTGTTTCAACCTCATTGTTAAGCTGTTTCCTGTTGGTTTTTACAGTCGGATGTTATGTGAAAAGGAGAGGAAGTATAGTACTATAGAGCATACAGGAGTGCCTCGCAACCGTGACGGTGGTCCTTGGTCATATATTGATAGAAACAGTGGCGGTGAGACATTGACCGTGACAGTGATAATGACAATGACAGTGACAGTGACAAAGCTGATGAAAATGAAGTGACAGTGATAGTGACAAAGTTAATGCTTGACAGCGACAGTGACCCTAATGATAACAAGACAGACAAGATAAGCTATATTTTCACGTCGAATAGTTTAATTCTTACAAGCGGTAATAAAATAATGAAGATAAAATTGTGAGAGATAAGGTGAAGATCACCCGCAACAACCATAGGAGCTAATCTAGGTGGGTGACCACTAAATAGGAAACATTTGCACTGGACGTCAGGATTTGGTTAATGGAAAGATTTAGAGAAGAAGTATAACCAATAAAATGTTACTCCATCAGTGGAAAAGATATTTCATTCAGTTGAAAACAAAATTGGCAGTGACAGCACTAACAATGAAATAACAACGACAACGACACGTAATGCCAGTTGTGATGGTCGTAACGACGGCGCTAACAATGTCTGCCAAACAGCTGGTAGTCAAAACATTCCAGAGAATAAACCCCATGTCTAATAAATTGTTACCCATTATAGTATATACTGCTGAAATATATGTGGTTGCCTCCGTTTGGGTTAAAGTAGTACCCAATATCATAATGGTCAGAGAGTGGACCCCGTTATAAGTAGTCATGGCAGAAACGCAATCATCGGAGAGTTTAGTCAGAATGGACACGTCATTTAAACATATTTTCAAATACTCTGTAGTCAGTGCAGAAATAGACGATCAGAAAATGGACCCACCACAATAGTCAGTTGTTAAACTTTTTTAAATTTTTTCTTTATTTTTTTACAAATTTAAACAATTGTGTTGTTTTATTTTAGATAAGGAAATAGATAATACATAACATTTGTATCTCTGCTTTCTAAATAAAAAATAAAAATAAAGTACATTCTCTTTGCTTGTATTTACATTTTCTTGGGTCTTTTAACAACAAACGAGGGTCAATTTCAGTTTATTTTTTCCAGTTTTGTATTGTTTGTTTAACTTCAGGAGCTAGTTGACTACGAGGGATTGCAAGGGCTTCCTTTTTTCTTGAAAGTCCTTGTTCGAGAGTGTTTCTTTTTCGATTGAAGTATAGTGTTTTGTTTGAACTAGAAAGGAAGTCATTTGGAAGTTGTTCACTTACTTTGCAGGTGTAAATATGATATTTACTCATATATATTCATATATATACTCAGTTAAACTTGACTCGGTTTTAAAACGGATCGGTTACGTCAAAAGAGAGTTTTCGCGATCAGGAGACTGCGTCCTGTCGCACTTCTTTGCGGTTGCCGTAAAGTGCAAACCCCTTTGAACAGCTCTTGTGGTATAGTTTAATTCTGTCAAACTAACACGTTGTTTGTTATCAACTCCTCGTAATACCACGCCGTCTTAAAGGCATGATTTAATATTTCTTTCTTTCTGTTTTACAGGGGCAATTTTGGAACTGGACTCTTTAGCGGCAATTGAGCTTGATGCACTTTAGTATATAGTCTTTATAACCATGCGTACTTTTATATCTGACGAGAAGATATTGACAAGTATTTGCTTCAAAGATACACGGTTCATTCACCCGTAGCTGATCGCTGTTCATCACTACAAGACCCTATTCGACATTTTATGGCAATGATTACCATAACAGAAGAGAAACACTTTTCTATGAGTGTTCATTTGAGAAGCCGTCGCGAGCCTAGCGATAAATGAATTTGCATCCTCAAAAACCCATGAGTGGTTTTACGGACAGGAGGAAATCCAGGGGCGATAGATAATCAAGAGGTTTTCCGCTCAGCCATGCCCGAGACTGATTGCTCCAGGGTCTCTCTCCTGTACCTTCCCTTCCGACCAACCTTGCCAGGGCTCAATTCTAACGGATGTCTACTAGACGTTGTATAGAGGACTACTGATTTTGAGTAATGAGCAGTGGTCTCTTTGACTGGTCATATTAGACCTTTAGATTTGACAACGAGTACAATTTCGACTACGAGACTACTGTTTTGTACGACCAAATTCAAACCAAATCGTTGTCGGGTCAAATTTCGTTGCCGTCCTCAAATTTTAATACCAGAATTGCTGAAGATCTCGTAGTCAACATTACGAGTTCAAAAGTTAAGAAGTCGTATTCGTAGTCAAACTCGTACTCGTAGTCAAACCCAAAGGTCTCTGTTGGCTAGTATTAAAACGTCTTTATCCGCACCAGAAAACTTGTGTAGTGACTTTGGACTTTATCAATCAAAAATTGAATCAGACTGAAATAGAATTATTGAAGTTGAATCAGGCGAGGCATGCTCGATCGCGTTTGGTTTTCAACAAGATTAGACAAGACATCCGAATCTCTTTTTATTCAGGGTATAGTCTAGTACCAGTGCAACTAAGGGAAAGCAAGAAGAAATATCGACTCCACAGGCTATAGAATCACAGAAAAAAGAGTTGATTTAGTAATTAAAGTGGATTTATCATCTGTGCTTTAGTTGGGGGAAACAGATCACACACATCTATCTTGATTAGTGGTGACAAAATTTGTCTAGTAGAATTTTAACTCTTTTTTATCACACTCAAAGATGCTAGTGTCGAACCCAGTAAAGTTGCACAACACTGAATATGAGTTACAGTAGTTGAGTGTTTAGTTGTCGGTTGTAGCTTGTTCCGTGTATGGCCAAACTTGGTTTGAGCTGCCAATTGTAAGTATAAAATAAAAAGCTGCCATAGTAATCGCTAAAATTGTGAAAATTAGAATAAAAAGCTAAAAGTTTGATAAAGATATCAACATCGTTAAAAACGATAAAACGTTTCGATTTTATCGTTTTTTTAAAAATATCTTTATCAAACGCTTAGTCTTTTATTCAAAATAGTTACTATACACTTTGCTCCGTTCGTATTTCTATTGTATTGTATTTTCTAGTTTTATAAATAGCACCTGAGAGTTTATTTTACAAACCAGTAGGAGAGTATACCTCAGTTTCTGCCACAATGAAAACGAGCCATTTGTCGCTGAATACAGCTGTTGTAAACCTTACCAATATGACTGGCCTTGTTTTATGGATACAGAAGTTCTCTTCCACATTATTTTAACTAACCGATCCATTAAAATGATGGCATTTGTTTTTGTGTGTGCGTGTTATATCTTGTAGGCAGGTATATTGTGTGTGTGCGAGGTTAGTGTCGATGGTAAGATATCTGACTGCCAACCAGGAGGTCCCAGGTTCAATCTCCAACCTGGTCGAGGGTTGAACTGAGTGACCTTCTTTCACCACACCGTCCGTGGACAGGGACGTTAAGTCGTTGGTCTAGTCTCTCGACATTCTATTGGGGGACTTAAAAGAACCCACGCACTCGTCGATAAGAGTAGGCTAATGCCGGTGTTGTGGACTGTTACTGTACCATTTTAGTTGTTGTAGGAAGACTAAAATTTTGGGATTATTTAACAATTAGTCACCGAAGGCGACGTGAATATCGGCGAATAGACACCGAGACGAAGTCGAGGTGACTATCGCGATATTCACAGAGCCTGAGGTGACTAATTGTTTTAGTAAAATTGCACTGGTGATTATTTGAGAAAATAAAACAAACGTTTTAAAAATATTTTATTTTTCATTTTAAAAAAACACGCGCCTAAATATGCTTTGCTAGATGAATCAGTGTTTCTCGCTCTTTGTTGCAAAAGGTGCACAGATCGCTAGTTTTTATTCCATATTTCAATAGTATATATTTGTTGGAATTATTCTATGTAGACATTTAAACCGGAAATTCCTTAGTGTTGTGCTTTCGGTGTTCTCAAAGCTCCTAAGATATATGTTTTCCCAACAGAGCTGATCTGATTGTGGGATATCGCAATCATTTGCCCACTTTAGTTAAGAAGTTACAGGTTTCAATTCTGTTTAACAAGAGCTTTATAGATAGACTTGGTTGATGCCACTCCTTCAAAAATATTTCTAACAACGGAGTTTTTGTTTTGTTGTTCTGCTGTGTTCAAGATGTTTCTATGGAGACTAGATCTTGGATTCCTTAGCAATAAGGATGACCCAGTTGCCACTATAGACCATTTTTGACCATGTTGCATACCTTCGTGAGTTTGATTTGAAGGTCGTGACCTCCGTACTTCAGGGCTTCTGCACTGATACCATGATCACAACCAGGTGCTTTGTAGTTGTTTAGCCGTTGATAGCTTCTTGCACTTCATGTACCGGGAAGTCATCAGTTCGTTCAGGAAGGTTTTGGCGGTGGGAGGAATGCCCACATTGGTGGGTGCTTGTTCATTGTCGTCACTGAGCAGCTTCTCAAAGTATCGGCACCATCCATCAAATATCTTAGCCGTGGATTGGATGCTACTACCGTCAAGTGCTTGGACATGGCATGCGGGGTTTGCTTTGGAGTGTCCGCTAATTCCTGTGGCTATCTGCCGCATGCGTCGAGGATATAGTTTTAAGCTTTCGCTGTTTTTAGTTAACATAGCTGACAGTTTAGATATCGTTCCTCGACTAATCGGTGGGACTGCGATACATGTGCTGCTAAATCACGCCAGGCCTGTTTCAGTTGTGGTGTTTTAAGCTGTTGTTGTCGGCGCATTGCTCTATCAGACTTTCGACGGACGATTAGCGTGGTTGTTTCCACCGACATCTGCATGTAGGATTCCTTCGGCTTTTGCATAATATCTCTTGGGCAGCACCAGTTACTGTTTTAACAATGTAATCGTAATCGTCCTGCACAGATCATTAATTTGGTGTATCGTCATCTTGAATCTCAAGAACCTGAAATCTGTTCGAAATAGAAACAGCAAAACGGGACTTGGTTTCTTCAATACATAACAGTTTATCCCAGTTAAAACGACGTCGACTTTGTCTCGGAGCCTTGGATGCTCGTAAACTAATGTTGTGGTTCAAGCCGAGGATTCCATGGTCAGAATCTGGTTCAACGGTACACTAGGCACGACAATTCCTTGCAGAGTTCGACCATTGGTCAATTTGTGTTCTTTTACCACTTGGATGTTCAAAGGTCCAGAACCTACCATTTCTATGGGGGAAGCGAGACTGCACGACCCTCATGTCCGTTGAACAGCATAAGTCGACAAGGCGGTTACCGCTGTTGTTGGTAACTTGGTAGTATGTGTGCCAGCCATGCACTTGAGAGAGTTTTCTGTGGTTATCTGCATCAATGCGCGCGTTGATGTCTCCAACAACTATCCGCACTGAATAAACTGGAAGTGAATTTAGGCAGTTTTCAAGGTCACTGTAGAAGGAATCGCATCGCATAGCAGCATCTGCAATTCCTGTTGGTGCGTAGACAACTGTGATGGTTATCGTAGGATTACCTTTTAGTTGAATGACAAGGATACGGTTCGATTTGCTGTCTGCAAATCTATAAGTGGAAACAAGAAAATTTGGTAACAGCGCTCAAACTCCACCGGATTGTATAGTAGCTCGATTGTGGAGGCAGGAAGAGTAGACAAACAGTTATTGTCCAGCTTTGCTCCAGTGTTGGGTGACTGTTGCATCTGTGTGTCATCTATAGATGTTCTTGAACGCCAATGTTGCCAATTCCGGCTACTTTGAATGCACCAGTTATCAGTTCGTTGAATTTGCCAGTTTGTGAGTTGTATGTAGATATCGCGGAGTCGTATCTTATGTTTCACAGTGGAACCGTTAGCCTTCTAGATCTGTCTATCAAGGACCCGAGTCCTCGTGGTCTTCCCGTGCCCCGTCACACTGGCAGCACGTGTCCGTCGTCATCCCTAGACTTTGATTTTTTTCCTCGGGGTTATCTTCCCTAGAACTGCCGTGTCTTGCAAGACCAGGGGCACCAAGTGGAGGCACAACGGACGGTCTTCCTCATGTTAGAGGATGGATGTTGAGGCCTCTTGCTTAGCCATATATTGCGCATAACAAGACGCTGGGTGTGGGGAGACCACTTTAAGATGCCCGAATGTTGTTTAAATGTATTATACCACTTGGAAAATTCATACGAAATTGCATCCCGGACTTAAGTGAGAATATCGATTTCCGAAAGTTTTTCGGAAAATTTTCAAAAATATTTTCGACAATTTTCGAAGGTTTCTAAAAGCCTTTCGACAGTTTCCGTTTCCAACTACAGTGCGGCTTGAATACATGAATTGTATGTTCTCCTATAAAGTAATATTTTTACCATTCAAAAATAACATTTGTATCTTCACGCGCCCTTTAATATCCTCTACCTGGTGAACTGTCGAAAGACAGAGCGGAAAAACGGTCTTCTCGCTTTTATAGACTTCCGAGTTAAGAACAGCTGTGGTTCGTTAATTAGTAGAGGTAATCATACGACATCGAGTGCAATTTGGAATTAATTTACACGAGTGAGTTTTTCAAAAAGTATCAAAATTTAACGAGCCCGCAGGGCGAGTTAAATTTGAATTTATTGAAAAATTCACTCTTTAACTGCACTGCTCTCAGCCAATCAGAATCGAGTAATTTTTTCATGTATGTTATTAAATTATAAATTTGGTATAGTCAAGCTCCTCTTTGGTCAAAAAGAGATATATGGATGAAATGTCGGACGATTTTGAAGATAGCGGTTTTGAGAAATAAGCCTTCTACTTTTGGAGAGGTGGTCTTTTGATTAGCTAATAAATAAAACTAACAATTTGCTGGATTTCTCTCAGCTGTTCTATGATAGGTGATGTGTATTTTTTCAGAAGTTTGAAGCTATAAGGTAGCAATACCGTAAATCCTCGATTGAGCGCCGCGGCACTTATTAATTTCACCGAGATTTTAGTGCGGCGCTTATTCGGGGTGTGGCGTTTATTTAAAAGAAGTGCAACTGACAAAGTAAAACGTTAAGAGAATGAAGTGAGTCACGTCCTAGAGATGTACAAAAATTTATTATTTATCAAGAAAAGGGACAAATACAAACATTTAGGTTCCGTCCACACGTATCCGGATATTTTTGAAAACGGAGTTTTTTTTCTCCTGTTTTCGAAAAAATCCGCGTCCACACGTAGCGTTTTCAAATCGTTTTTGCCTGTCCATGACATTTGACGTCATTGTTTTCGAAAACCTTCGTTTTCCTCTGCCCACACGGCTCCAAAAATACCCGGTTAAGAAAATCTACAGTCTGGAAACTGTTTTCAAAAAGCTCCGGTTTCGGTTACCAAAAACACCGTATACGTGTGGACGGAAGCCGTATCCGGAGCAAAAAAGCTCCATTTTCAAAAATATCCGGATACGTGTGGACGGGGCCTTATAACTGCTTCATGAGCCCGGATTCAAGATTTCTCCGAAAACAAAACTTTAGAGTTCTCGAACAGACAGTCTAATATCTCAGAAAATAGTAAAAGGGGGGTATTTGTTTCCACTCGAATTATCACCGAGGCGCTTATTCGAGGGCGGCGCTTATTAAGTTGGTGGGCCTAAGTGCGGCGCTTATTCGAGGGCGGCGCTTATTAAGTTGGTGGGCCTAAGTGCGGCGCTTATTCGAGGAGCGGCGCTTATTTGGGGTGTGGGGCTTATTCGAGGGCGGCGCTTATTCGGGGTGTGGGGCTTATTCGAGGGCGGCGCTTATTAAGTTGGTAGGCGTAGGTGTGGCGCTTATTCGAGATTTATGGTATTTCAGACGCTCACACTTTGACAGATCTTCATTAGTGCGCAAATATACTCACAAAACAGCATTGCAATTTTTTTTCCATTTTTGCGCGTTTGCGTTAGTCTGCTGAAATCTGATTGAATGATTGAGGCGCAGGAAGTTTGAGTTCCCAGCCCTCGTGCGTGCCGGTGGCATGGCGTTTGGAGCTTTCGGCCCTCGCGCGCGCAGTACTTCCTTCGATCATCCGTTGGGTGGTAAACAAAACAGTCTACCATATGTGTCCCTATTTAAACGACACGCACTGGAGATTGTTTTCAAAGATTATGTAGCAGTAAAAACGGTAGCCAGTGTTTCACCTCAAAATGTTACGTCAGAAGCGACTCTATCGTCCCGATAGAACCGTGTTTTATCCTTGCGTCAGAGATGATCAGAAATGACTGCCTTGTGATAGCCAAATTTTAATGGAAACATGTGCGAACGATCCTTACGACAGAGGCGATGCAAAGGTGTCCCACAATGCACTTCTTTGTCATCAAAACATACTAAAACATGGCTTCACGTGCTGTAAGACCCAGTCTCTTCGCGCACTATTACGACAAAGATGATTTTATGGAAACCGAACAACATAAGAAACGCAGAGACGATCCTTACGTCAGAGATTATAAATATGGAAACTAGACTTAGTGTCAGCCCGAGATATGTTCTTAGCATCTTCTTCAATTAGGCATTATATTCAACCTCAATGAAGTTCTTATAGAAAGGTTCTTGATTATCTACATACAATACGATACTTTACCTTAATTTTTTGCGATTTTGGAAACTGCGTATAGTTTGCGACAGTTTTTAACTTTGCGATCAGTTTTAGTGAAGAAATGCAGCAGGAGGTTTTAACGCTTGAGAAAAAATATATTCCCGAAAAATGAACAAGAGAAATAAGGCAAAAGTTAAAAGGTGCTTTTAAGGGCTGAATGGAAAAAATGTAAGCGGTCAGCCCAGAAATTAAGTGTTGACAAATCAACTTTCCGACGACTCCGGACCTCTAACCTGCCGCATGGATTTTTGCCGTAGGGAGAGCGATGGACTTACATCCTTTGCGAAGGTAAGGTGAAACTTCTCAAGCGCCGTGCTCTTGGTATTTTTCAGTACCGTAGCTGGGCAAAATGTTTTGGGGGGCCCAACTTGGCCGAGCGAAACTTAGGTGGGGCCGGGGAGAAAACCCCTGAAATTTTTTAAAATTTTTATTCCTGAAATCGCTGCAAACGCATCCAATTTTAAAAACTAGCTCATATATATATGGGGATCTCATCTATTATTACTTTTTTTCTCTCCATCTCCAAAAATATTAGGGGGCCCAGCCCCTCCCCCCCCGGCCCGTCCCCTAGCTACGGCACTGTTTCTTTTTTTATTGAAAAACTTGTAAGCATTACGTTTTTGAATGGTTTTAATTGTACCTCTGGTCTGGCCTATCACAAAGAACTGATTTTTTTTTAATTTTTTTTTTATTAATACCATCCTATGATAGTTCGCACTAACATATTTCGTATAATACTTAATGTTATTTTCTGATGTGCATTATAAGTCAACAATTTACTAATTGTTCGATGTCTTAGTTTTTATCATAAAACATTCACAAACAAAAAAAACATCAAGAAAAGAAAAGAAAAGAAAGAAATACAAAACACAACAAAAATTGGTCCTTAATAACTTTGATCTACTCTGATTGTACTTCTACAACCTACTGTCTCTTGGATATGCTGCACAACTGGCTGTCGTCCCTTGACAACCCTGGCAAGTTCCTT
>JAOEJI010010019.1:0-12427 GCA_025448255.1 Umimayanthus chanpuru | reverse complement strand
AGTCACTTGCTGGTTTCAAAAGTCACTGCCGGTCTCATGACCGACAATAACAATCCAAAGTCAGCGATGGTCATGCTTGTTTAACGAGTAGACAGCCATCATGTATGTATGTATGCAAGTATGTATGTATGTATGTATGTATGTATGCAAGTATGTATGTATGTATGTATGTATGTATGTATGCAAGTATGTATGTATGTATGTATGTATGCAAGTATGTATGTATGTATGCAAGTATGTATGTATGTATGCACGTATGTATGTATGTAAGCAAGTATGTATGTATGTAAGCAAGTATGTATGTATGTACGCAAGTATGTATGTATGTATGTATGTATGTATCTATGTATGTATGTAGGTAGGTAGGTGTGTATGAATGTATGTAGGTAGGTGTGAATGTATGTATGTAGGTAGAAAGGTGTGTATGTATGTATGTAGATAGGTAGGTGTGTGTGTATGTATGTATGTATGTATGTATCTACGTATGTAGATAGGTAGGTGTGTATGTATGTATGTATGTATGTATGTAGGTAGGTAGGTAGGTGTGTGTATGTATATATGTATGTATGTATGTATTTATGTAGGTAGGTGTGTGCGTATGTATATATGTATGTATGTATGTATTTATGTAGGTAGGTGTGTGCGTATGTACCGTTGGTCAATATAACCTTGAAGACCAAGAAATACGTGTTGAGAATTTTATTAAGCTACCTACACTGCCTGGCTGTCCAGAATGCACCATACATATACACCGTAACACTGATGTAACAGACATTTTACAACATGGACTGTAAAAAAGTGCTTCGTTAGTTTGTTCGCTATTACAAGCATATTTAAACTTCACCTAGCAACGGCACACAACAATGTGACCAGCAAGTTCTTATAAAAATACAGTCCTTTTTGAAGCTGGGACTCGTTGAGGAATGCATGCCAGATTTCTGGCAGTCAAAGTTGCTTATCACCAGGCTTGTAGTCTCGATTCTTCACATCATCATTAAATTACCCGTACAAAAACATGAAAAATTAGGAGCGCCCGAAAAACGGCTTGAAAAACTAGTTGTACAAACAATGTTCCTTGGACAAGAATCTCTTTTATTCCTAAAATATATCGTTATCTCGATTTGTTAATTTTGAGGTAGAAAAACGGCGCTCTATTTTGTCACGCATCAGTTCAATTACAGTTGATGTCTGTTCAGTTCATTGGAGGTGATGTCACTATCAACTAGTGACGTCATTGTCAAACGGTCACGTGGAAGGGACTACCGGGAATGTGTTTGTCCGCCCATAACACTTTCAATATATAAACACCAGACTCTTCCAGCGCGTAATTCACTGCATACACGTTGCCTCCTGTGTGTTTGACGGTAATCTCTTTTGCGGGTATTGCAGGACCTTCAACTCCCACCATAAGCGATCCTCGTCCGGCATTGCTTGCATTCACCGTAAACGTGTTTGGTTGGCCAAGAACTGCACGATGAAGACCGGTGCCTCTCGAAGTGCATTTGGACGCATCGCCGTCGCTGTACGGACTCTTGCCGGAGCTGGGATAAACTTTGACGTTGTAAGTGCTACCAGGAATATGCTGGCCGGCGAATTTGATACTGATCGTGTAGTCACCAGCGATAACCGGGTGATAGGTGACTTGATACGTGCCGTCGGCATTTTCCGTGCAATTCATCTTCACCTTCGCCGGACCGTCGACGGACAGCGCTAGCGCACCGGAGCCAGCTTCCAACGCGTTTACCGTAAACTCGGCGGGTTGACCAGCGGTGCCGCTGCTTAGACCGGGTCCGTACGCTTTGACCTTCTCTGGATGACCTTCTGAACCTCCAACTCGGATCTTAAACGGGCTGCCTGGTATGTGAGCACCGTCGAAGCGAACGTTAACGAGATGGTCTCCAAATTCTCTCGGTACGAATCGGATTGCAAAGTTGCCACTGCCGAGATCCGCTACAGTTGCAGGCGTTTCACTTCCAGATGGTGCGATTACAGAAGCAGAGACTTTTCCTACGGGGGCGTTGGTTTGCACAGAGAACGATGCCGGTTGACCAACTTTTAGGCCGGTTTCTGAAAGGTCGGAGACGTTTAGATCCCGGAAGCGATCTTCTACCTCGGGATAAACGTGGACTTTGTACGGGCTGTCGGGGATGTTCTCGTCTGCGAACCGGATATGGATGGTATACTCTCCAGGTTCGGTGGGAAGGTAGGTGATGTCACATGAGCCGTCGCCATTATCTTTGCACTGTATCTCGGCCTTCGCTGGACCTTCCACTGCGACAGCTAGACCTCCCGGACCAGCGTCGCGGGTCCAGACGGTGAACTGGCCAGGCTGACCGACTACGCCTCTCTCTAGACCAGGACCTGCAGCAAAGCACTTGGATGCTCCACCCCAGACTGGCGCTTCCACGTACACCTTGAAAGGACTGCCGGGAATGTGGAACCCTCTGTGTTTGACATTGACCGTGTACTCGCCGCTTTCTTTGGGAACAAATCTGATAGTGTAGGTGTTTTCGCCTGTCTCTAAGATTTCGGAATCTAGAGTCTCTCCTTTGGGGCTGATAACTGTTACCTTGAGGTCCTTCACTTTGTAGCCCTTCAAGTCGAACACGAAATCGTGCGGCTGCGCTTCCGGTGAACCGAACGAAACTAAATCTTCAAACACCTCGGAGGTACGCTCGGGCGCGCCTGCGCAGACATCATCCATTGAATCCATTGTAATTTCGTCTTCTACCGCTCCACGAGGTTTAATATTCGCGGTAAACGGACTACCAGGCACGTGCTCATCGGCAAACTTGACGTTGATGGTGTATTTGCCAGGCTCCGTAGGCATGTAGTCCACTTGGCACGTGCCGTCTTCGTTATCGACGCAGTTGATTTCGGCCTTGGATGGTCCTTCGATACTCAGTCCCAAGCCGCCGTAACCAGCATCTCGTGTGTTGACAGTGAACTTGGCAGGCTTGTCGGCTACTCCGGTCCTTAGACCTATAAAAAGAAGAGTAAAAAATCAGAACTATTTTGAAGTGATACTCAACTAATCTCATACACTCTAACCGATTTCACAACGATTGTAAATGTAAATGTTTATTTCAAGAAACTTGTAGTTCGTCAAAGTTGCGCAGATCAAACATATTTAGTGATGGCACAGTAAGAGAAAAAAGAGAAATACAAACTCTTTGGAAAAATTGAATATAGGATTTGAGGGATTTTTAGAGTTCTCTGGGCCACCAAAGAGCCCGAGTCATCGACGAGGTTTGTTTCTAAGAACTACAGCTTCGAACAATATAGCAAGGCTTATAGTTAAAGATTCGCAAGCTAATAAATACAACTATGAAAAACGAGGCAAAATACAACTAAATTCCTGAAAAACTGGTTAATTAACTGTAAAATAATAAGACTTCGACAGCCTTTCTTCAAGCCCTCAACCTCCAAAATTTCGTGTTTTTTAGTGACATTTTTGAAGTATCTATACGTACCAGGTCCGTAACATTTAACCTTCTTAGGATTGGCAGGTCCAGGTCCGCTGACCATTACCGAGAATGGACTTCCGGTCACGTGTTTTCCGTCCTTCATCACACTAACCAAGTGCTCTCCAGTCTCTTGCGGCACGAAAGATACACTCAGCGTGTTGTCCGAGTTCAGCACAAGTTTGAGTGGCTCCTCTTGAGTGCCGTTCGGTCTTCTCAACGTACCGGTGAGTCTGCTGAAATCTTCCGGTAGCTTCAATCCGGGAATCTCCAGACCCACGCCACACGGGCGACCGATCGCGTTGCCAGCTTCCGGAGCAGTGACCATGACGGAGAACGGGCTGCCGGAGACGTGTTTGCCGTACTTCTTGACGCTTATGAGGTGCTCACCAGGTTCCCGCGGTACAAATGAAACGCTCAGAGAGTTGTCAGAGTTGAGTTTGAGTTTCACGGGTTCTTCTTTGTCGCTGGACGGACGCTTAAGTGTTGCCTTAAGAATCTTGACGTCTTCCGGTAGTCGCAGACCAGGAATGTCTAAGGTGCACTCACAGGGCTTTCCAACGGCGTTTACAGCTTCAGCAGCCTCGACCATGATGGAGAATGGACTTCCTGGGACATCTTTTTTGTCCTTCTTGACACTGATCTTATGCTCTCCTGGTTCGCGTGGGACGAAGGACACACCCAAGGTGTTGTCTTGGTTGAGCTCCAGTTTCAGGGGTTCTTCCTTCTTGCCGGACGGTCTCATCAAGGATGCCGTGAGCCTGTTGAAGTCTTCAGGAAGGTTAACGCCGGGGATATCCAGACCAACATCGCAGGTGCGTCCGACGGGATGAACCTCCTCCACCTTCTCTTGCCCAACCACCATGACGCTGAACGGACTTCCCTCCACGTCGCGTCCTCGCTTCCTCACATACACCAGATGCTCACCCACCTCCCGTGGGGTGAAGGCTACTCCAAGGGTGTTGTCACCATTTAGCAAGAGACGTAGCTCCTCCTCGCGAGGACTGGATGGTCGCTTGAGGGTAGCGGACAGCAGAGGATAGTCTTCTGGGAGATTGATTCCGGGAATGTCTAGTCCCATGCCGTAGGGACGATCGACTTGACTGACAGCTTCGGGTGTGGTCACCTTGACAGCAAACGGGCTTCCTGTGACATGGCGACCATATTTCCTGATGTTAATGTGGTGAATACCAACTTCTTTAGGTACAAACGAGCAGCTGAGTGTATCGTCTGAGTTGAGCTTCAGCGAGATGGGCTCTTCTTTGTCGCTTGACGGTCTCTTTATAGTAGCATCAAGCTTGTCAAAGTCATCGGGTAGGTTAATCTCGGGAATATCGAAGCAGTAGTCCACAGGGCAGCCAACAGCTTCGACTGGTTCCTCTGCCTCAACTAATATCGAGAATGGGCTTCCAGGAATGTGCCTTCCAGACTTCTTGACAGTTAAGAAGTATTCTCCGGGTTGGCGTGGAATGAACGACACACCGAGAGTGTTATCTGGGTTGATCTTGAGTTTAACGGGTTCTTCTTTCTTGCTGTCGGGTCTTCGTAACGTAGCACTCAACTTGTCAAAGTCTTCCGGTAGGTTGATACCAGGGGCATCTATGGCCACGTCACAGGTGTGGCCGACCGAGTATACGTCACCCAATCGTGGCGTCTGGACAATGACAGAGAAGGGGCTGTTCTGGACATCTTTGCCATGCTTTCTCACGTGGATCAAGTGTTCTCCTGGTTCTTCTGGAGTAAAGGTAACAATGGGGGAACCATCATCAGAGAGACGAAGATCAACGGGCTCTTCTCGGTTGCTGTTCGGTCTCTTGAGCGTGGCCTTGAGGTCTTTCAGGTCTCTCGGGGATTTCAGCTCAGGAATATCCAGCGCTACATCACAGGGTTGATTTGCTGTTGGTTTAGCTTTTACATCTTCATCACCAACCATGATGGGAAAGGGACTGCCAGGTATGTCACGGCCATGTTTCTTTATATGGAGAAGGTGCTCGCCTGGTTCACGAGGTGTGAACGTGACAATCGGTGAGCCATCGTCACCCATACGCAGATCGACTGGTTCTTCGCGGTTACTGCTTGGTCGCTTGATCGTAGCTTTGAGATTTTTGAGGTCCTCTGGTGTCTTGACATCCGGGAGGTCGAGAGCTGTATCACAGGGCCGATTTACAGTTGGAAGGATTTTGTCTTCCTCGTCTCCCACCATGACTGTAAACGGACTGTTTTCGACGTCACGGCCGAATTTTCGAACGTGGATCAAGTGTTTACCAGGTTTCCGTGGAGTGAAGGTCACAATTGGTGATCCATCGTCTGCGAGACGGAGATCAATCGGTTCCTCTTTGTCACTGTTTGGTCTCTTGAGCGTGGCCTTGAGGTTCTTCAGGTCTTGTGGAGACTTGCAACCGGGTAAATCCAACGCAACATCGCATGGGTGGCCAACCTTTGGCTTAGATTTGACATCTTCGTCACCAACCATAATGGGGAAAGGACTTCCTGGTATATCGCGGCCGTGCTTCCTCACATGAAGCAGGTGCTCGCCGGTTTCACGAGGTGTAAAAGTGACAACGGGTGAGCCATCATCACCAATACGCAGATCGACTGGTTCTTCGCGGTTACTGCTTGGCCGCTTGATCGCAGCTTTGAGATTTTTTAGGTCTTCTGGTGTCTTGACATCCGGGAGGTCGAGAGCTGTGTCACAGGGCCGATTTACAGTTGGAAGGATTTTGTCTTCCTCGTCTCCCACCATGACTGTAAACGGACTGTTTTCGACGTCACGGCCGAATTTTCGAACGTGGATCAAGTGTTTACCAGGTTCACGTGGAGTGAAGGTCACAATTGGTGATCCATCGTCTGCGAGACGGAGGTCAAGTGGTTCCTCTTTGTCACCGTTTGGTCTCTTAAGCGTGGCCTTGAGGTTCTTAAGATCTCTTGGGGAAACGACATCGGGAATATCGAGCCCAACATCGCAAGGTTGTCCAACCTTCGGCTTAGCCTTGACATCATCGTCTCCCACCATGACTGTAAATGGACTGTTCTCGACGTCACGGCCGAATTTTCGAACGTGGATCAAGTGCTTACCAGTTTCACGTGGAGTGAAGGTAACAATTGGTGAACCATCATCAGCGAGGCGGAGATCAATTGGTTCCTCCTTGTCAGTGTTGGGTCTCTTGAGAGTGGCTTTGAGGTTCTTGAGATCTCTTGGGGAAACCACGTCCGGAATGTCGAGTCCAACATCACAGGGCCTGCCTACCGTTGGGCGATCTTCGTCTTCGGGAAAGTCAGGCATTGATTGAACTCCTTCTTGGGTCGTCGGGGTTATCATTTCCTCCTCACCATTTCCTACCAAGACCGAGAAGGGGCTGTTTTCAATGTCACGGCCAAATTTCCTCACATGGATGAGATGTTCGCCGGGTTCGTGGGGCGTGAAACTAACAACAGGAGAACCATCGTCAGATAGTCGAAGATCGACTGGTTCCTCGCGACTGCTGTGCGGTCTCTTGAGGGTGGCTTTTAGTTTCTCCAAGTCTTTTGGGGATTTGATACCGGGAATATCCAAACCGACGTCACATGGTTTTCCAACCGTTGGGCGAGGCTTGGCCGAATCTATTTCATCTGGACTGGAATAGATGTGAGCAATAAAGGGACTTCCTGGCACGTGCTGGTCAGCATATTTAATGATGATGTTGTAGTCACCTATAAAAATAACGGAATAGAATAATTAAAATGATAAAAAACAATGGTGTTTCCATAAGTGTTGATAACAAATGAAAAAACTGTAACGGCAACGAAAAATTTCATAAATCATTTAGATTTCAACAGCCTACAAGATGATCTGTTTCGAAAAGGTATTGCAGACTAACGGATGTACAGTGGCTGTAGAGGCTCGGCTTTGAAGCTGCCCAACCGTTCCAGGTCTTTAATAGTTCCTGTCTACTCTGTCCTTTAATTAACGAGCTTTCAACAGAGGTTTTTGAAGTTCAAGAGCGAGAATGGTTACTATTGTTTCAAGAAAGGAACAATATGCTACCAGCCAGATTTAGGCGAGTGTCGACTCACTAACATCCCGGTCCGTAATGCACTTTTTGGCACCAGGACATTGATCAACCATCCTTGCCGTAAATAGACTTCTAATTCCCTGCTCTACAACTAAACAACGATTTTACAGCACTGCGTTACCGTTCCCAATCAACATTTATACTATTCTCTTCCAATTATAATTGAAAACCGTCTAGTTAAAGGACTCTAACACAACACTGTGAGGAACAAGTTGGAGTAATTCCACTCTTTTGTTTACTTTACTAAATGAAAACTGAAACTCTTCTGTTGCTTGATAATACAAAAAGATAAATCTGGCTTAGAACAAATCATGTTTAACTGTCATCGTGTTACAAGGTTAACAACTGATCTGATAAATGCAGAAATGAAACACGTGCAAATCTCTTACTTGTATACGACAGAATACAATAATATATGAACTGGAGCAGTTGTCAATTTACAATAACTATGTTATTCATAACAAAAACGCCAATAAATGTTAAAACTTAGTAATGGTTGGATGTAGAAAGGTTAAAACACAAACGTTTTCGACAAAATGTCATAACTGTGTTCTTCTCGAATTCCGAGGCGGGATGGATGGGGCAGAAAGTGGGGCCAGTATTTAAGACACTGGTGCTATACAGACTCGACGCCACGCGGCGGAGGCGGACGGGTGGTTGTGAGGGAACAGAAGGCCATCTCCACAAAAGAAAATCAAAGACATCAAACGTACCTGGTTCTTCTGGAACGTATTTCACATTGCAGGAGCCGTCACCATTGTCAGTGCAGGTGATCTCGGCCTTGCTGGGCCCCTCGACAGCCAGGGAGAGCCCGCCTGGACCAGCACTCTTGGTGACCACAGTAAACTCGCACGGCTCGTGCACCAAACCTTTCTCCAAACCTGAAATGAACGAGAGATGATCGAAGTGTCAAGTTTTTACTGTCACTGTCTTGTGTAGCGCATATTTTCTGTTAAGAAGCCAGATTCATGACCATATAACAAGAAATGCAAATTCATTTTACTTTCCCAAATGTAGAATTAATACAAGGATTTTTTCCTTTCATTATAAAGGGCAAAAATCTGTTAAATTTCGATCCGTTACTTGAGCTGAAAGTCAGCGCTTTGAACAACATTAGGGATGAACAAGGGTTAAGCACGTGAGATCAGCTTTTGGCGACAAGAATAAAAGCTTTTACACACAAGAGCATGCGTACTGAACACGCTAAAACGTCGGCGTTCTGTCCTTAACTTAGGTTTCGTTCTCAATGAAGCATGTTAAATCCCTGTAAATATACATCAAACACTATAATCAGTGCTGTAAGTTTATAAGTAGTTTCTGCCAAGATAGAAGAAGTCGTTGCCGTTTTTCAGTCCTTCATTACTTCCGAAGACCATAGTTAAAAGAACGAACTGGTTATGAGACTGGGCCAGTTTCTTTGTCATAGGTTTTTGTTCTCTATCGCTCTTGTTCGTTGGCTTTGACCCTGCACAAAACACATAAGGTATTAACGAACTGGTTATGAAACTTGGCTAGACTACAAACAGTCCCTATTTTTCCTCTTGAGTTCGTCGAGCCGCGGAAAAGACATCGCGCGCCAGCGTTCGCAATTTTTTTTTAACGCGGCTCCACGAACTCAAGAGGAAAAATAGGGACTGCTCGTAGTCTAAAACTTGGCCAGTTTGTTTGTTGTAGGTTTTTGTTCTCTATCTCTTTTGTTCGTTGGCCTTGACCATGCACAGAAACACAAAAGGTATTCAAATACATATGAACAACTAACCAGTAAAAACATTTGGGCTAACACATTGGACAACACAGTGTGCAGAGTCAAGGTTCGTTTAACCGAAGACAAGGACGCTTTGTACATTCCTTTTGAAGGTTGTTGAGCTTCACAACCAGTTAGTTATATATATCAACTATGCGGACCATGTATGAACGTTTGCTCTGGGAACGAGGCTGATTCTCTGGAGGTCCTTCACTACCTTCTGCAGTCATCACTCACCTGGTCCAAAGCACTTCACCCTATCGGGGCCCCCCTCAACTGCGTCGTACTTGAAAGGGCTGCCGGGAATGGGGACATCCTCGTATTTGATATCCAGCTTGTGTGGTCCAGGCTCTTTTGGCGTAGACAGCACGTCATAGGTGCCATCCTTATTATTCTTTACCTGGACAGGCACTCGGTCACCGTCGGGCGTGGTCAGGGCGCCGGTAACGACCCCTTCGCCTGGTGTGCTGAAAATAAACAGAAGTTTATTTTTAGAGAAAGATATTTCTTAGTTTTGACAGTTTATTTTTAGAAAAAGATATTTCTTAGTTTTGACAGTTAGACGCATGAATAGACACATTTAGTAACAGTTCACTTAAGAACTAGGCACCCTTCAATTGTTCTGGGGAATTTCACTTTTCCCTCATTAGAGTGTTTAGGTTTTCACACTAATACCCATACACACATATATTTTTGAAACAAGATGTAATAAAACTTTATTTCAACGCGACCTTTCGTAAGACTACCAAACAAAAGCCAAGAAAGGCTTCCAATTTTTTATGTTCCCCACAAGAAATTTTGTTGCGTTAAATCCCGGAATAGTTTGAACTAAAAAAGAATGAACTAGTGATCTAGAGTTAAATAAATGTGCTAGCTGGTGAAGTTAGATTTTCATGTTGGGAGAATTTTTTTTTCATCTTAGATTAATTGCTGTGTATGATCATTTGCTTTATTCTCGTTATCAAAACAACCTATTTTGTATGGATAAAGTAAGGGGAATTTACATCCTGATAAACTAGATGGGGCTGAAAAGATTAGTAATGATACCAATGCTCCAAAATTAATTCATCACTCACTTTTCAATCGGACTTGCATCTACTTCATAACAGACCTCCTCTTCAACAACGGGTTTCTCGTCATCCTTGGGTGCACATTTTATTTTACTGACGTCGATTCCAGGTTTGGGACGGACAGTGAAGGGACTTCCGGGAACAGTTTCGCCGCCAAACTTCACATCCACAGGGTGGCGCCCCTCCTCGGTGGGGATGTATTTACAGGCAAACGTCTGGTCTCCGTTGTCAATCACGTCCACGGGCACCTCCTTCCTGTTGGGTGTCTTCATTGAACATGTGGGTTTGCCTGTAGATGTAGAGGACAACGGATGTGTACCTTTCCATCCCCAAACACGACATGATTATTGCTAAATTCTCCTAAATGGTATCCATTACTCTACTTTTAAACAGTTTGGAGGAAGTTCATCGCTATTCATATTGGATAACTGTAGATTGTGACCAATTCCTTTAATTTTGCAATGAAACGACGACATATTTCGTATCGATGTTGTAAGCCAGTGTCTTTCTTATTGTTTCTGTTTTCTTTCTGTTTTGTTCGTTGATCTTGACCGTGCACAAAACACAAAAGGTATTGAAATGCAAATGAACAACTAACCAGTAGAAACGTTTTGTACAAGCAACGTGTACGGTCACGGTTTGTTAAACATAAAGGAAAGCAGCTTTGTACTTTCACTTTGAAATTTGTTCCATCAGTTGTGAGCTGATAAACTACAACTAGAGAGACAAGGCCAAGTACTGTGGACTCTGTTTCTCGACAACTCAAACAATGAACATACCTTTTCCTGCATCCCTTGCGTCCACGAGGAACTCATTCTCCTTGCCAATGATTGGTCTATCATCGGGTCCCAGGCCCTTGACCTTCACCTTGGACGCGTCGCCAGATGGTTTGACGTTGACCCGGAATGGACTTCTGGGAACTCGCCTGTCGCCATACTTCACGTCCACGTTGTGTCTCCCGGGCACATCCGGGTTCCAGCCGCACGTGTATGTGCCGTCACCGTTGTCCTTGACAACGCACGGGACAGGCTTGCTGCCGCCAGGCGGAGTTACGTTAGCTAGCAAAGCAATGGAAAAAGCACGTTAAGGTAGTGTCGAATGAGCGTGTAAGCTGTACGAGAGGTGACCAGATTTGGATCAGAGTTTTGTTTAACTCTCATGTGCATGGTCATACGAGTTTGAGTACTGCATGAGTCTCGAGTGACCAGATTTGGATGAAAGTTTTGTTCAACTCTCATGTGCATGGTCAAACGAGATTGGGAGCTGCAGGAGTGTTGAGTGACCAGATTTGGATGAAAGTTTTGTTTAACGTTCACGCGTACGATCAAATTAGGATGCGAGTCTATTAGAGTTGACAAGAGTCGCTCAACAAGCGCGTATCATTACTCTGTACCTGTCAAAGGTGCGGTTCCAGCCTCAGTACAGTCGCATACAAACTCCGCGGGTTCGTCGACCACTGCTTCCTCGATCCCTGGTCCAGTGACCTTGACCTTGCTGGCATCATACGGGGGGCCGACTCGTACGCGGAAGGGGCTGCTAGGGACCTCCTTGCCTCCATACTTGACGCCGACTTGGTAGCGGCCTGGGGAGAGCCACGCGAGGTGTATAACGTCGTACTTATAAAATCGTGCCCAAAGCTTTGGCGAGGGAATAGCGAGAAAGCACGTGTGGTTGTCTAAAGATCCACCACATCCTACTTTCAGTACAGACTATCGGTCCCACCCTCCCTACCCACCCACCCAGGAACGTACTTTCGTCTTCAGGTAAACACTTTAAAATAATGTACACACTTTCTGCACCGTCCCACTCCCTAATAGGAACATACATTTGTCTTTTCTGACAGTATTACACATGATCACCACCCCTACCCACCCTCCCAGGTAGGTATCTCCGTCTTCAGGTGTTCACATCGTCCCTACCCTCCCAGGAACACACTTTTGTGTGCAGGTGTCTTTTATTTGACAGTGTATACACCGTCCCCACAAGGAACGTGTGCATACCACCCCCTCCCTCCCTAGTCCCCACACATTCCCACCCTCCAAGGTACGTACGTTAGTCTTCATTTAGATGTTCAACAGTGTGCAAACCATTCCCACC
>JAOEJI010008908.1:0-12430 GCA_025448255.1 Umimayanthus chanpuru | reverse complement strand
ATAATCATAATCATAATCATAATCATAATCATAATCATAATCATAATCATAATCATAATCATAATCATAATCATAATAATAATAAATAAAATGATTTTTATATACATGTACAACACTATAGGCAAGAGCAGAGAAACAAATTATTTCCATGATTTTGTGCAATATCTAAAATAAAAAGTTCTTCACCTTTCCTCAGTCTCGAGTATGTTCTTAGCGTGTTCTTAAATTTGGACATTTTTCCGACTCACGGTCTCATAAAAACTGAGGTTCTTATTTTAAAAAAAATAGAGTGTACGACCAATATCACTTTAATATTATTTTTGTTTGCAGGTTCTTTGACTTCGAGCTGGATTTTACTTAGAATTTTCAAGTCTTAATCAGCGGAACACGAACACCTTCGGCATTTCCTATCTCAATTTATCAACGTCGTACAAGATAAAAAAATAACTTTTCAAGTTTCTTTGGACATTATAAAATAATTACCAGATTACTATCCGGAAACACTAATTGTCGGTTTCCTCTGGCTCGGACTTTGAGAATCTCGAAACCTCGTCTCTGAAGTTTCACGAAACATAGAAAAGTTCTTGCGCTAAACGTACATTAAAAAATCAGTGACCATCATTAATTACCAGTTAAGAAAGGAAAGACTTTAGCATATTTAGAGGGAATGATGGAAGCTCTACCACTCTAGAGTCTCTAAAGACTTTTTACGGTTGGCCAATCCCAGTATTAATACGGCCCTAGTTGTTTACGCTTCTAAAAATACCTCAGAAGTACGTCATAGTGATCTTGTAGTTGTAGCGATTAGTGTGTCAACTTTCTTAAACATGCGTTAACTACGACAAAGTGCTAAAATTAGTACCAGCTAATTCAACGCCGGAACACGGAATCTAGGAGGTATTAAAAATGAAAAATAAATATTGCTACGCTGGGTGCGTTCACTTTTATCAGTATTTGGCATTTCCGACAAGATTTCTCCGTGTGAGATTTCCTCAGGCAAACTTGAAGTCACAAGTAAACGAGCAATCGTTCCGCACTTGTCTTTTTTTAAATTTTAAAATTCGTTTACCAGCTGATTTATTTCCCCCCCCCAAAAAATTATCGGTTATTTCTTCAGAGTTTACGTTGGACTGGAAAAGGAGTTCCTCTTCAAACGTCGGGAACATTCGCCAATCTTCGGTGTGTTTCCGATCGCATTCCGAACATCCACTCCCTCTCTCCGTCTCTCTCCCCAGACTTTTCCCCGCTCGCCGCGGGGGTTTGTGGGAAATTCTTGTTGATTGCCTCTGCCACAGAAAGCTTGATGTAGGACGTAGAGAGGGGAATGTCGTGTTTTCCGTAAATTTCCGGGGTAAATTTTTAATGTTATATGACAAGAGTCCTCCTCTAAGAGACGCAGCTCAAGATGGTCGGATTTACGGGCTCAATGAAACTGAAAATCATCGAAGCTATCGAGTTAAAACCGATCACCTTGCCACATTGGGGTGTAAAACTGTCGATTGTAGATCCGTACCTGCAAGTGAATGTAGATGACGTGCAGATAGCTCAAACGACTTCAAAAACGAAAACTTTTACTCCACTGTGGAATGAGGAGTTCGAGAAAGAAGTCGAAAATGGTCAAATGTTAGGAATCACTGTTTTTCACAATGCGATCGTTCCGCCCGATCCTTTTATCGCCAATTCGAATGTCTCTTTTGAAGACATCATCAACGCAGGAAAATCTGATATTTGGGTACGCTGGCAAAGTATTTTGAGCTTCACTTCTATTTAGAAAAGCCTAATTGAAGAGAAGGACTAACTACTGGTGTATTCAATTTCTTATAACTCGCAGGTACCTCTGGAGCCGAGTGGCAGAGTGAGAATACTCATCGAACTTAAACCGGTCGCGAAAGGTTTGTCGAAGTTTTAACTTTGCCTGTACGGCATCTATCTGCTTTTCATTGAAACAATTTTTCATGAGATAAAAAGGACTAAAAGTGGGTACCTGCCGATGATACAATGCAGAAGTTGGACTTGATGTGATCAAGTTTTGCTATGTTGTTTTGTGATCTTTTGTGCACGGCGAGTTGTTTTTTCGTCTGCGGTCACAAGAAAATAAACTGCTGGTGCATGACAGTGAAACTGAACAGGGGGCTGGTATATGAACTGGAGTTAGCTGAGCTGTCATTCCACGGATCGATTTATGTGTATTAAAACTGTTAGCGACTAAATGATTAATAAATGAATGCATTTTCTTTCTTAGATCCACGGAAACAAGCTTTCATGCAGAAAGAAGATGCATTAAGAGGTCGACGCAACGCTATTCGTAGGCGAGTTCATCAAGTCAATGGACACAAGTTCATGGCGGTTTGGTTGCGCCAACCAACATTTTGCAGTCACTGTAATGAATTTATCTGGTAAGTTGTCCTTGAGATCTGCTTTGTTGCGAAACTGGAAGTTTATGCTTTAAACGGATATCTGAATATGCACCTTGCAAGTTTTTTTGTCACCAGAGGTGTGAATTTCGCTCCAAAATGGCGTTTTGTTATTATCAAAAAATTAATTCCTTCTGAAGGATTTCAACTTGGTTCGTGGCTAGATAATATATAAGAAAGCCATTCACTTTGAGAGGGCGGCGATTAAAGAAACTGTTCTTTTGTTTTCAAATCAAAGTTGATAGCAAACTTGTCAGATATTCTGATCGTAAACGCGGGAGGGCAAGCCCAGCAAAAATCGCAAATTGACATTTCAGTTGTGGTTCGAGTGGCAGTCGTATTTGTTTACTAAGCAATATGTCCCTACTTTGCTTTGGCATATAGAGCAGTTTTAAAAACGTGATATTTACACAAGTTCGTACTTCTGTTCCAAACAAGATCCGAATCTTTCAATTCAAGATAATATTCGTTTGAGTTTGGAGGTCTATTGGTTTTACTGTTCTCATTGTGTTCGCTCGCAACAAAGATTAAGAAGGCAGTAACCAGTACCATTGCTACGATGAAATATTCTCACAATCATTTCTTAATGGTTAAATGGTCTTTTTCAGGCTTTGTGTTTCGGGGGTAAAATTGTATTCTTTGGAACACCGCGTTTCAAGGTCATTTTTATATAGTTATTTTTTCCGTTTTTGACCAAAACTGTGTTTCTGTGTCAGACGAACTGCAGCAAGTCTAAAACTTTTTTTTTAATTGCTTTGTCGGTTTTACGAATGCTATGTTCAGATTGTTCAGTCTTGTAAATCTGCTTTTGAGGTAGTTCTGAGTGGAACAGATGCAGTACAAACAATGATGTTATTATTCATTGTCAAAGATTGAATAATAAATTATAGCTTTTCTTTACTAGATTTTTGACAGTTTCTGCTCAAATTTGGGAATAAGAGAATATAGACGTTCAAATAATAGATTTAGAGTCAAGTTTTGTTGGTGGGCCGTGGGGTTTTGTGTTCAAAACTGATGGCAACAGAAAACTCCTGCTCTTTAATCTTTACTCTTTAGCTGTGTTTTTAACCAGCATAACACAAAAGTGTCGGTAAATCGTAGAGCTGTTTGTTTGAAGCATGTCTCAAGATGTTTTACTCAAGTGCTGCCCGAACCTTTTTTGCATGAGTTTTGTTTCCAGAGGGAACACATCGATTTTTCTGACTAGGTATTCGAGCTGAAACTGAAATGAAGACGTGTGTAGAAATTTAAACAAAAATGAAAAATATGAAATTAATTCAGTGGCAAAAATCCCAGACAAAATTCCCAGTCAAATATTCCTGTTAAGTGTTAAAATTTAAACTGTTTTCTACAATGTTAATTCCTTTGTCAAAATATTTATTTGCTGACTAATTTTCTTCCACAAGTAATAGCAAAGATTAGTTCAGACAGATGAAAAATTAATGGTCTCAGGTCTCAACAAGAAGAACACAGCAACACAGTAATGATTTCATAAATATTTTTTGATGGTACAGTGTAGTCAATCCTAATTCCATGATGTTGCAAATGTGTTGAAAACGTAAGGCTCTTATTTGAAACTATTGTTATGGCATAATTATAAGACTGCATCAGTCTGTATTTATTTGTACATAAATAAAAATCAATAATAGATTAGCTGTTACAGACATTCATTAATAATAATAATATTGTCAGAAAAGCTACTGCTTGCAAGTATATAATTTTGCTTACTATCATTTTCAAAAATACATTGTACTAAATCTTGCTTTTATCTTAGATACAGAATATCAGCATTCTCTAAACATGGTGTGCAATAATCTATCTATCTTATAACTGGTCGGCAGCAGTAGTGTGCCATTTTCAAATTATGATCATTTTCCGTAAACTTATTACTCCAATTTTGTTTGTCCATTGTTTAAAGAAATTTTTATGGAGACTATCTCGATCACGTGGCTCTGATGATACAACAGATGAGCAAGTGTGAAAAAAACCTCAATAATTTCAAAAATACCCATTTATTTTAATTACAGCCTGTTTTACATTTAAATTGTATTTTTGAAAATAACATTAACGCCAATTTTTACCTAGGTCACAGACTAAATTGTACTTTCTATCTTGTAGCATTATTATATAAATACTTGGTTTAATACCTTTAAACAAAATCAAACCAACAAAACACGTGAGATTTGAATTGCACTGCAGCAAGACAGCATATATATTTTATTATTTTCCCCAGAAGGGTTTTTCAGAGACACTTTACTATAAAGTATGAAAGTGAATAAGAATTAATATAGAAATACAGTGTTAATTGAATGACATATATGTTACAATAAAAAGCTAACTATGTTGGGAAATGTAGAATATTTAAAACCAGGTAAAAAATTATTAATTTAGGAACTAACTGAGAAAAGTCTGTAAATGTTATAGTTAAGGCGGCATGCCAATGTCTTCAGACTTTGGCTGTGTAAGAGGTGGTCCATTGAGTTACACTGTTTTTCAGTTTTAGTTTGCATTATGTGGAGGATATTCTCCCAAACATATTGTAATTAGACACCTCTGTAATACACATGCTTTGGTCCCAGCAATGGACTCACTAACGATCACTACTGGTATCAGGGTTCAAAATAGCGTTCATAAAATATGCCTAATTTTGTAGGCTGTTTTCCGTTGCCCAAAATTTTTGCCGGCTGTTTTCAAGCAGTAAAGTACATGTATAGTACCATAACACGGGTGTGTTTTTGACAGTCAATTAGAATATATGATTTACAGCATGTATATTTTTTGTTTTTTTTTAAAGAAAACCAACCTTTCTTGGTGCATGTTGAGTAAACCAGACTCGACCTCATCTCGCCAATGAAGAAAAAACAACGCTATTTAGAAGGGAAAATTCTGGTTTTGCAAGCACAGTTGACTAAGTGAAAATAGTGATTTCACCAATTCCTAATCTTAAACTATTATTAGTTATCACCAGCAGCCAGCGGCTATTCTGAACTCTGGGTATTACAATACTGTTTATGCATACAGATAATGGCATTTTGGCTAGGCCCTTGAAACAAAATATTCAGAAACAAGCAAGATCTATTACCTTTTTATATAATCTGATAAGTTTTCTCATTGCACACTATCAAAATTGAGACAGTTTGGCTTGGTGGGTTGGTGAAGAGATTAGAGCCCAGTCTCCCCTTTCACTTCCAAAAATGTTAAATGATGCACTGTTAAAATCTCATTACCTATCTCTACACATTTTCTGTAAACAATTTGAGAGAATCATACACCTCATTTAAGAGAGGTTGGAGTAAGTGATTGATTGCTATATTTTCACAACTAAGTGAACTTGTTTTGTATTGATATTTGTAAAGAGAAGATATAATTTGATAAACTTTGATGGGAGTGAATCGGTTAACTTCTTATTCTTTTGTTGCAGGGGTCTTGTTGGCAAACAAGGATATCAGTGTCAAAGTAAGAAACATGAATTTAGTTGAGTTAGATTTTATGGTTTACAGCACAGAAAGTGACTTTACAAGCAACTAACAAGTGCTGTAATTTATTGCATATTTATTGACTTCATGAACATAGGTTGTTTATAGATATATGTGGTAAAAGTATTTTCATATTGACCATTTTCATAATAACAATGTACAAGTGACCACTTACAAGGCAGGGTCAAGGTCCTTGTTTTTTTGCATATTTGTTGTGTTCTGGCAATTGGCCTCGATTCAAAGTTATTGTGTTTGGGAACTGGAGCATATCAGAAAGTGTCTGTGCTGTGCTTGTTTGTAAAGCTAGGACAATGGTTGAAATAAGCCTTGACAGCTAAGTGATATTGATTTTCAATTAGATGATGTTGTGTAAACAAAGGTAAGTGAAAGATAAATTGAGAAAGAAAAATCAAAATGTCTGGAATGGCAACTGAACCCACAATTAAAGCTTGTTCCAAACTCAGAAGCTAACAACAGAAGGTAACAACAGTAGCGAGGAAGGACAAGACTAGAACATACAAGAAAAGTTTTATTTAACACTCTCAACTTGAACTTTCCCACTTTTGTTCATATTTTTTTCAGAGATGTGGATTTTGCTTTTGTACTGTAACTATACACAGGCATCTACCTTATAAAATGAATTATAATAAATTAAAATTGAAATAGGTAACAGTATGCCACTGACTGCTGAAGGTAGATCTACAATTAATTATTGTTCAGATTAGTAAATACTTATTATAATTAGTTATAACTGAAAAAACAGTCACCATTTTTGGCTTGGTTTTGTAGCAGCAGTTTCTAAATAGCAAAAAACCTAATGGGGTGCTTGAATTTATATATAATTATTATTCATTATGAATATTAATAAAGTGAGTAAATCCCATTCCGGATGTTACAGTTATTACTGAAGTCACATGTATCACAACACAGATTTTTAAATTCAATCTTCTGCATATAAAAATATGGAAAATTTCAAGTAAACACCTAAAGTGCCTGTGCACTTTATTACATCTTTACGTTAAAGTTATCAGAATCCATCAAAAAAGGTTTGTGATGAAAAAATGACAGGGCACTGCATGAAGGCGAAAGTTCTCTGAGAAAAACCACAGAGCGTATCACCCTCTCGCTTTGGCCTACATATATGTAGCACCCTGAGCAGCCACAGTGAAGGCCCCACAAAGAGCAGTATATTATATAACATACTTGAGAATGAAGTCCTGAGTCATGTTTTCTTGCCTTGCAGTCTGTACCTGTGTTATCCACAAGAGATGTATTCCTTTGGTTATCTCGCCTTGTCCTGGGACAAAACCCGAAAGATCACAGCTAGAAGTGAGTATTCAGAATAGTCATTATTTTAGGTATGCAGATTAAAGGACATCAGATAAATATATGGAAATCATTAGTCCAGAGGTAGGTAGACAGTCACCAAAATAACAATTAGTGCAATAGGTAGTTTAATACAGGTAAATACTTGTCTAGAGATATGCAGAGCAAAAGGCTAATTAGAGAGGTTTTCCCTTTCTTTGCTTCTCTGGACATCTGTTCATTTTTTGTTACCACATTTCCCAGATGCAGGCAGAATATTATTGTCTGGTAGATCAGACACCACAGTGATTATTTATTTATTTGTTTATTAAATGTAGATCTTGGCATATTTCAATGTGTCAGTGGTTTCACAGGGTTCATACGGTCATGAAAAGTCATGAAAGTCATGAAATTTGAAAATGCATTTTCCAGGCCTGGAAAAGTCATGGATTTTTGGAAAAATGGCTGAGGTCATGGAAAAGTCATGGAATTTTGTTTTTTGGTCCAAATATTTCGTGCTGTTTGAAAACTTGCAACATTTTTGTTGTCATTGAGCAAAAATATGTCCCCAAAAGACTGGGTTTTCAGCATTTCTTGATCATGGAAAATTCAAATTGGTCATGGAAAAGTCATGGAAAAGTCATTAAATTTTGTTGCCCAATTTATGTGTGAACCCTGTTTCAGTACAATGAACTAATAGCAGTTGCAACAGGCAGTGTAGGAGTTGGAGGTTTATGCTTGAGAAACCTACACAGACAGAGTAAAACAGTGGTTAAAGTAGGCATCAGAAATGAGACTAGTACCGTAAATGTCACTTGCGATGTGTCACACCTTGTTTTGAAACCCCTGCATATTCGCATGTATGCCAGTTTTATAGAACTGTATAACTTTCTATACATGAATCCTTAAAGCATTTCAGGATGACATCCTGATGTTTTCAGATCATGTATCAGGATGTTATTGTTTTTCCATCCTGATCCTGAAAAAACTGAATCCAAATACTTTCAGGAAGTGACCAGTGGGTTTCTTGAAGGCAGTGTTGTGGTGTAGAGCTACATGTAGGTAGAACATTGAAACTAGAGGTACCTAGCTAGAACAGATGAAAGATTTGTCAGGTAAAACACTGAGGGGAGATAGCTAAGACAGCAATCATGCTGGCTAGGAAAACAAAATCAAAACAGAAACAGGAAAAAGTTTATCAGTACTCTAAAACCAAAATTTAGTTCATCCCTTCCATTCAATGTGTTATTTTTCAGTGTTTTGGAGGAGGAAAAATATTACTGAATGTACCACATATGTTTAGAGTACATACCTACAAACGACCAACATTCTGTGAACACTGTGGGTCCATGCTGTATGGGATAATCAGACAGGGCATGCAGTGCAGTGGTGAGCTGGTTTATGGTTTAACTTAAATACAGTGTATGGCCCAACCAGTTATAAATTTTATCAGTATGTAAATTCTCCTATCATCAACACAAAATGTGTTGTTTATTAATAAAAATCAAGCAAATGATCACATGCCAATTTATCTGAGATGAAAAAATATTCTCCCAACATGTTTACAAGGAAACTATGGATACAGTTTAGGAGAGTTCAGCAATACGTCGTCTGGCATGTTTGGGGCTGAGAGGTTTAACTTGAATAGAGCCCAGGGTTCATGTGGAATTTCAATAATTATTTCAAAATCCATACCTGGTAAACCTGGTTAATCAAAAGTGGTCCAGGGCTTGAAATTCAGTACTCTGCGAAGCAGACAAAAATAACCTCGTTTATTTAGTCTGCGCATCAGCCAACCGTTTCTTCTGTGGTATCAGGCTGTGTTGGATGGGTTTCTCATGACAAAATTTGATTAGTGCAGCTCACACCTTTGTCCCAAGTGCACAACATGATTGGTCTAATTCCACAGTTTGTAAATTGACAACTAAAAGAAGCAGAAATAACAGAATGCATTGAGGATTGTTGGCAAACAGCTTTAGATGCTGTCAAAGCATAACTTGAGATCGATGGCCTTCTCACCGAGCAAGTTAATTCTTTCAAAGTAATTTTTGTGGGAAACCATGTTCTTGTTAACCTTCCAACTGGTTATGGGAAGTATTTCATCTTCCACTGTCTTCCCATGGTTGCCGATGTTGTACAAAACAAACTGCGTGGTTCCAACATTGTGGTTGTCATATTGCCACCGCACCAATCAGATTTTGTCACGAGAAACCCATCCAGCGCAGCTTGATATCGCATCACGCAGCTTGATATCATAGAAGAAACGGTTGGTTGATGCGCAGACTAAATAAACAAGGTTATTTTCGTCCACTCCCCAGGCTGGAAATTCAGATTTTTTAATTTTTTTGGTTAGAAAATCTCAACTCCAAGTATTTAAATTGGCTTGGCCTTATTATAATTATATTGTTTTTACAATTATTTTTATAATTATTATTATTATTATATTATTATTATTATTGTCAATATTGCAGTAATAACTACTTGTATATACCTTATTGCTTAATTAATTTTTTTAAAAAAAAATAATGATTGACTGTGTTCTGTTACAGCTTGCAAGATCAATGTCCACAAGCGTTGCCATCAAAATGTAGCGAAAACATGTGGTATCAATCCAAAAGAAATGGCCAAGATTCTTGCTGACATAGGATTACTTGCTCCAAAGCCAAACCCGAGATCTGTAAGTAATAATTTTATTGTTTAATGCATAATTTTATAGTATAATAATTACATGATACTTTTTCTTGGGCACTAAGGCTAACTTTGATGAGTGATATATACACGTACAGTGCATAGCCAAATTGACATAAAAACTCTATACACACAGTTTTAAAGCAATTCTATTATTAGTTTTAGTCATTACAGTCATGTTGATGTAACAGTATAGACAGTTGTGTTGTCACCACTTTTGGATTGTTGTTAATTTATTTTCTTAGTTATTTAGGCCAAGTAAAAAAAATAGGCGTGGTTCTGATTTCACTGGGAAAATAGTTAGGGTAGGTAGGTGGGGACTTTTTATTTGTTGAAAACTTTTTATTGTAGCAATCCTACTGGACATTGATGCACTAAGCATTACTTTTAATTTCATAACAAAGCATCTTAAACTAGTATTAAGTAATATGGTTTCGATATTAGATGCAACGATTCCATTATTATAATAGCTCAATGTACAGTACAGCCTTCTGCATTAACAAAATTAATGACACATTTCTGTTCATACTAACAAAACTTGTACTGATAAAAAAATACACCAGTACTAAGAAGTATCTTCCAGGGGGGATTTGAAGCTATCAGTTTTCAATATTTTAGGGGATTTGTTCCAGGGTTAAAAATGGGGGCTGGCTGTAGGGTACAGCCAGCAATCAGTCCTGACCATTACAGACTGTTTTTCTTCAAAATTTTCAGTCTATCTGTACATGTAGATATCTTGGGTTTTGAATACAGCCAGTAATTTTGAGCAAGCTTGGAAAAAGTTATTTTGAACCCTGTGTTCATACTGGTGTTCACACATCATATCCTTGTGTTGTTCAAGACAGCTGAATACAAGAATGCAAGTCTTATTGGTTATTTGCCATATATGGATGAGCATTGTACACAACATGCACTTTTCCCTGCCTCATGTAATCTGAACAAATGGGAAGTACAGTAATATAATTATTTTAAATTTTTTGTGCAACTCAGCATCATGATCGAACGCCATTTCGTTTTATTGTAATTTTAGCAACATTTACCGAAAAATTAAAGAATTCTCCAAAATGGAACCTGTAGTTCAGCTCTTGGCAAAAAAAGTTCTAGGGTCAGCATGAAAAAACTAGGGTAAGTCGGAAGACTGGAACCACACTTATTTTTTTTTACTTGGCCTTAGCATAGAAAAGCCACCCAGGTTTGCATTATATAGATTATACAGTGGCTTGAAGATGTGAATATTTTTTTTCATGTTGAAAATAGTGTTGCTTTTCTTACTTGCTGCATTTGTTCATATTAAGTAATTTTTTATAAGTACTGCTTTTACCTCTCAAACAAAATTGTTATCTTTATACCGCCATACAACTCACGTAATACCTCTGTATTTTCTCTTTTCCTCAATTTTTTTATGTCTTGAAAATTCTTCCACACGGTCTTTCTTCCTGCACTTGGGTGGCTACAATTTCTAAAATAACAATTATTATGTACTTAGTAGGCTCAACTGTTACAAAATAAATAATTCATTAAAATATTATTATAACATTATTTGACAGTTAATATTTGGCACCACAATTAAATACTGGTAATTTTAACAACATTTATAATCTTTAAATCTGTTCACCTTTGTAAGACTTACTTTATCATGGATATACGTATTTTACAACTTTTGCTAATCATTTAATATATAATTATATTAAACAGTTAGTTATGTTTGAAATTAATTTTAAATACTGTTTGTTTTGATGCTAAAGCAGAGTATACAGATCCCTCAGCAACAGCAGGCTAATGCGCGGCATCCTGTGCCAACACGGTCTCAGTCCACAGGAGTACTGATGTCTTCAGGTTGTTACAATGGCATGGATCAGTTGCCCCTCATTCCACCAAATCTAAAAGAATCGCCAGGAGCAAGAAGAAAATTCGCACCACAAATTGGATTGCAAGCTTTCACATTCATCAAAGTTTTAGGGAAAGGAAGTTTTGGAAAGGTTTGTTATCATGAGTACTTGTAGCCGATGCTGTCACTGCGATGAAATTTATTGCAGCTTCCTGACACTCAAGATTTCGCAATAGTTGATAATATGGTTATATTTTAAGAAAATGCTCAAGCTTTGAAATTCCTCGCGTCAAATACCTTCCTTCGCTCTGACCAATTGCCTTATCAATTTTTGTGAAAGGAAATGGCTAAACAAGGAAAACAAGTTTGACTGTTTATAGTTTTACTTCAAAAACGGAAGCACTGGATTTTTTTATCATCACAGGAGTTGTTAATAGGTGGAGAGAGAGAGAAAGAGAGAGAGAGAGAGAGAGAGAGAGAGCAGGGTGCTATAGTTCTTACATGTATTTAGCCTGTTTTTTGTCTTCAGTTGAAATATCAGGGAAAGCATGGGGTTCAAATCACTAAGGACCCCTTCTTGCCAGCTGTACCCTGCCCCCTCCCCTCCAGCCAGGCTATCTGTACCCATTCCTCATGTGTGTCACTGCCACCTCTACCCTTTGATATGCTTACAGTACCCTATCTTTTCTCCCTACTGGTCAGGCATCCTGTGCCCCCCC
>JAOEJI010007797.1:0-12432 GCA_025448255.1 Umimayanthus chanpuru | reverse complement strand
GGGAGGTGGGGAGTGGGAGGTTAACGTTGGGGATTAAATAGAGAGGGGGATATAAACACTTTCAGAAAAAAAAATTCAGAGTTCTTGAAGAGATCTTAATAGACAAAGGAATGCAGAGCTTCTACTCTTTTGATTAAATTTGGTGCACTGTTAATAGATGTAGAATAATCATAATTTCATACAAAATCACATATCGCAAATTCAGAAACCCACCAGTGTTTCGACCGCAAGAGGACGTCGTACTCGAATGACCTTTATGGCTTGAAAAACGTCGACAACTTGTTCCAATTTCACTCTTTCAAGAATGGAGTAGATTGCACAGAATGTTCCGCTACGACCAACACCATCACTACAAAGAGATAAAGAAAGATGAATTGTACTAGCTTTTGGATTTAGCTTACCATGCTAGATGTGTCGTTACGGTCAACCCCACCACCTTAACAATGAGTTACAAGTAAGATTAACTCTGTTTTTGAATGGAGTATACTACAATGCAGGATGTATCACTACTGTCACTGTCAATGACTGTAGGACTGTAGAAATCAACACTAACTACAATAATTCAGTACAGGGAAATATTAGTGTTTGAGTCTTGCTTCATAAGCAAAATTTCAACTTCAAGCTCCAAAGAAACAAAAATGGACAATCGAAAGACAAAGGCAATTTTATTCTCACTGAAAATGCGAGCTTGATGATGAAGGGTTAATTTCTAATTTTAAGGAATGAGAATAACAATTAACAGATATACAATTATATATGTGGCAACAAACACGTTACTTTCTTGTAGAACTGTTCTGCTTTCAGGTAAATGATATCACTTGAGTGGTGATGCTCAATAAAACAGGGCAAATCTAATTAAGAAAACTGTAAAAAATTGCAAACTTAAAGGGTTATAATACGGCATCGGTTTAGACTTTGTACTACAATAAAATACAGATACATTATTTTTTTGGCAAAAGAAAAAAATAAAATAAACTAAGGTTGTATCGAAACGAAAAGCGTTCCTAATGCAAGGAGGAGCAGTTGTTACGTTATGGCAAAAGCGTGTGTAAAAAGTTTACACTGCTTCGACAGTTGGGAAAACTCACAAACACATTGAAGCACATCACACCCCTGCACAGCTCGTTCAAGTTGTCACGAAGTCGTGTAGCATCCCTGAATCACCCCTTACCAAAGCATTTAAGATCACCATATCTTTAGTCTCTACATCTACATCTACATTTTATCAAGTCGGTAAAGATCTCGAGCAACAGACTAATTGCAAAACTCTAAATATAACTATTAATAATACAATGGAATATTACAAAATATTAGAACCATCTACGGGCGTTGTATTTACAATATCCTCGGGAGGTGAGTTATATTCATTGTTTATTCGTGGAAAGAAAGAAAACTTGAAAAATATTATTCTTTGCCGAAGGAACTACTAACTTAAAAGAAAGGCTCCCATGGGCTCTTCTTTCATTATTTAGTTTTAGATGGGCTGCTACTGATAACCCCGTCAGGTTGGATGAGTTTATTTAATGTTTGAGATTTGTCTTTAACAATGGTAAAACACTCTAAAACTCTCTGTTCATTCTAGCTAATCCCGCACCTGCACTGCACGACGATCGGCGCGTCCCCACAACGCTGTTGAGACTTCTCAACCATAGATACGAGGTCAAGCACTCCTTGATGCGACGACGGTACACCTGCAGCAGGCCAGCGGACGTGTCTCAAATGCTGCACAACCTGTGGGTGCTTTCCCTTACTGGACTGTATGAGGAAATATTGACGACAAGAAACTATATATATAGCCTTACTCGTGCAGTTTTAAAGTAAACTGAAACATATAGCGCATATTTCGATCTCACTTGTTTAAAACTGCAATTCATACCTTCGCCTAACCCATGCACTGGGTAATCACGACACCAGTGTGACCCGGATTTGAACCCACAGATAAAAAACTATGCTTCAAAATATAATCGAAGTTCAAAGACCACTTTGTCTTTCCGTGGAAGTCTAAACGCTAAATTCTCAAAAGCTAAGCACGGGATATTTTTAAGGCTTTCCGAAATACCTTTCTCAACAAATAATCAAACTCTTTTAGGTTTTCAAAGCAACCTAATCCATTAACAGCCGAAGTCAGAGTCCGATGGCTTATGCTACATTTACATGTATACCGAGACGCCAACCAAAATGGGTGATATCACGTTACTAAAATTGGCCGCGATGCGAAAAAAAGGAAGCCGAGACCTCAACTCGTTGCCTACCGGAACGAGCAACAAGTTTCTTTTTTTCGTTTTAACTTTCTTAGCAAAAACAGGTGAATTTAGACCATTGATGGCAGGCGCAAAAAAGTAAATAAATTCCATACCGCATGACTGATGACTTTCAATTTTGTCACCACGAAATCTTCTCGCTCTTCTTGTGTTTCAACGTTGACTGTGAAAGGTCCATGCGTCTGCCTGTGAGTGGACGGCCAGTAGATGGGATAAGGCTAGTGAAGAAGCAAAAATGGTTAATCAGTGTTTGTACAGAATTTGGCTTCTGAGTTGTTCATGTTATGAATATTAATTGTTTCAGGGATAGCCGCTACGACATTTGTCCGATGAGCTGCACACGTTACAATGTAGTTTATTGAATACCAAACATTGGCTATTGAATTTCTGGTAATCTGATTGGCTCTCTATTCACGATATAAATATTTATCCTGTAGTTTGTTCAAATATGGAAACTGACAATTTTATCATAGAAAATTTTCTTTAAACTGTTCGAAAACTCGAGTCGGTAGAAAATATCTAGTGTTTGGTGTTTAATAAAACAATTATTGTACTCACGAATGCCGAATATGAGCTTCAGATAATCTCACCTCGTCCGCTGTCCAAAAGCTCGTATCCAACGCGCGTTCGTGGAATAATGGATAGTTATACTCTATTTTTCATAACTGGTCACCATCCAACAGAAATGTAAAAATTCCATTAAAACTTTTTTTAACAAAAAGGAGGAATGTCCAATTGTTTACCTCTTGGAGAAATTGCACAACGAGATTTTTGACTATATCGGAAGACTCGTGTTTCAGGCATAAAAGTTATGGCAAGGCTTCTGTAAACAAGACATGAAGTGTTTTTCCAATCATAAAGTCTTGATATGTATATAGTATAAGTATGGATATCCATGCGCTCTTATTGGCCAAGACAGGTTATGGTACACTCTCAGAGCATAAATGTTAGGTAGTTACCTTCTCCCAACGTTGACTTTGTCAGTATCCTTTGTCCGCAAGGAATTTAGAGCTGGATGCAATAAACTAATTTTATGCTTACAAAGATAACAACTGTACAAGCTGCAAAAACATAGAGAAATAAATTTAATTTTGTGGCGTGCACAATGATTAAAAATGATTTTGTTTAAACCGTTTTGAGTTGGCAAGATGATAAAATAATAGTTCACTGCATGGTAAATGGGGTTCATACTCTGCTCTTGGCTGAAAGATTGTTCTCAAACTTCACAGTTTTCCTCGAAGCTCAAGTCATATTTCCAGCCACCGGCAGAATATCACGACAGAACAGACACCAAAAATGGGTTATTTGTATAATGTAGCTTCTGTACTTGAACATTTGTGACTAAGTCGATTTTTTAATGTTATTACCATATAACTAAACGAACACACTTGTGACATTTTCCGATATCTACGAACACTTTTTGCTCATTTCAAAGATGCTTCAAACATCCGCGAATGCAAACCCAAACATTTCAGAAGGAGAAACGTTTTATTTACTGAAACTGACTTGGCCGAAGTTATCTATTTGGATTTTCCCCATCCGGTTCGATTACGGACAGAGCGTGTTCCGGTTTTCAAGCTCTGTCACTCAGTAAGAACATAAACACAATTTATATCACCTGGTGCTCCTCTTGAATGTTATTCAGCATCACAATTGTTCCAATGCCGTATTCAAATATCATGCGCCAGAAATCAACAACAGTGTTGGTCAATGGTGCTTGAGTCAAAATAAAGGCGTGTCTCCGTTTGGAGGCCTAAAAGAATCAGGACAAGACAGTGCTGCGTTTCTGAATGAATGAATGAATTAATTAATTAATGAATGAATCGGAAAGAATTAGAATGAATGAATGAAGGACTGGATGAATACAGTACAATACAATACAATATATACAATAGTGTAACTTTCAAAAAAATATTTACAGCTGTTCAATAACGGTATCCTAGGCAACTCTTCTATATTTAGAATTCACAAAAATACATGCTAATGCTATGCGTCCATTCTAAAAGCAAACGCACAAGGCCGCACAGAAACCCCTAATAATTAGATATTTAGAAACGGTTCCTTTTAAGTTGGATTTTAAAAGACTGAGTATTGCGAATGTGGTAATAAGAGTAATATGTCTTTATATTGTTTTGAAACGCATTAAATTACACGTAATACTATACCCAACCAGATACAGAACTAGTATCAATGTTTCTTAAAAGAACATTATCTTTACTGCTCATTACTGTTACTTACGTCTGCAAATGAAGCATTAATATAATCAGACTGACTGCCTCTTGCTCCTAGCATTACTCGAGCGCTGTCAACTGTACGAAAAATAGGGAATAAAACAATATTTAACAGTTAACAATGAATTGTTTGATATATTTATAACAAAGTTAAAAATAAAACAAAAAATATAGTTTCAAAAGTATTCGAAGTTTTTTTGAATAGCAAGTTTAGCTTAACTGTTATTGCAAGTAGTGCACTGCGCTCACTACAGTGAGGAAACGCTTCACAGTTCTGCAAACGGTAAATATGATAGATAACATTCTGAACAAAGAAACGCAAGAAGACATGCGAGAAGCTAAGCCCAGAACATTTTCTTCGGTAAGAATGGAACAACTAAAAGCAATATACAAACTATTCAGTACATACTACCAAAAGGTTTATCAGCCAATGCAAATAATAAACATTTCAAGAGCTTTAAATTTACGTATACAACAACAACAACAACATTTATTTGACCCTGTAAAATTTTACAAAAATGTTTGTATTTACAAAGAAAGAATATTTGGGTTAGGATAAGCCTAGAGAAACCATAAAGGGCTTTTCGAGCTAGGCTACGTAAATTATTAAGAGTTGACTGCAAATAATATAAATTGGGTCGGATCACACCACTGAGCTCACACATACATACATACATACATACATACATACATATATACATACATACATACATACATACATACATACATACACACACACACACACACGTATGCACCTACATCTACCATTTATTAGTAAGTAAACTCTCTCTGCGAGTCTTACGTGCTCTGTGTTAGCAAGTCAGTGCAGTTGCTTTTGCATGGGCTAACAGACATCTAATTTGAAAAAAAAAGATGAAACATTGTAAAACATACAACTCGGTCTTGTGAAAAGTATTTCTTTTCATAATAAAGGCTTTTGTGCCACCTCGATTGAAACGGAGTGATGAGTTAAGTGCCATAGGAGTAGCACATACGAAGTTGCATTTCCAGAACATCGTTTAGAAAGCTAGATTTCATGAATTACGTTATCTACAGGGCTCGGTTATTCGAAAGTAGGTTAAATTTAATCCAAGGTTAGGTGAAACTTTAAGTTATATTCCTTTATCTAGAGACGTTTTTGATCTCATTAGAGTTTTACTGAAGTACACTTCAAGGAAACCAAACTACGTATATCCGAAATGACAGTCTAAATTATTCTTCAAGGAGGTAAACCCAAACGTGGGTTAACAGTTTAACTCTGGGTTAGCGCTCAACCAACTTTCCGACAATCGGGCCCAGGACGGTACCTACCGGGTATGATAGTGGAGTATCTGTTCTTACACAAGTTATGTTCTCTGATACCAACTTCTCCTTGTTCGTGAGAAATCTCTTTGCTGATTAGATTTAAACGCTATACAGAGGAGACAAAAGATAAATGTTACTAAATACAAAATACGCTAGTCATATCCCCGCTCCATCGAGTCCCTACCGTGTTCACAGGAGGCTCATTCTCCGAAGGAATGATGATGAAAGACATAGAGCAAATTTGGATGTCAAAGAATTTGAAAGGCTTTTTGCATAGCTTTGTATAAAAGCCCACATTCCCACACACAAAGTCTTACACTTTGCTCTATGCCTAACATCAACACAGTTCAGAGAATGACCCTCATGTTCCCTTTTTAGAAAATGTAGTCCTTTGGTTATCCATGATATGCTCAACCTACCATAAACTCCAGTTCGTATCTTGTCTTTTTCTCCTGCGGAAGCACAGCGGACAGTTTCCTCATTGCCGAGGTGAAGTCAGCAGCTGGTATCTCGGTGTTTCCACACATTAACGCCTCAAATATTGCGGTGTGCACGAACACGAACTGCTCCTGTATGAAAACCATTATAATGAGAGACTGAAAAGAGTCACACAATGTTTTTTGTCAAGTTTTAGAAGCTGTACTAAGTTTAAGGTGAATCAGCACAGTATTACACTATGATATCACGTCTTAGCTTAGTGCAAATAGCCGATGAGCCAAGCGTTGTCATTTATTTTAAGACGTTTATTTTTATGATTCAATTGTAAGCTAACTGGTAGACATGTTAATCACATACCTATAAGATAAATGTTTTATTTCATTTCGTTAAGTTATGCTATGCATAATGTATTTGAACTTGCTTACTTCAGTTTGGATCATATTAATACGATCGTCTCTGATCGCCTTTGTGTAGTTGAATATATCAACGTTTCCTTCTCTCTTCATTCGTTCCAACATGGCGTCGATTACAATGAATGTTCCTGTGCGACCCACTCCAGCGCTGTAGAATTGTTACAATAAAAAAACCAAACAAAATAATTATCAAATACGTATATACTTAAAACCCCGTTCATACTTGTTAATATTAATTCTGACAAAGAAATTAAAAGGAAAGTCCAACAATATTTTTGGTAATTGTGTTGACAACGTGTTACTTCAAATCAAGTTGTAACAAAGGCAAGATAAACCTTGACAATGCGACAAGAAATCAACCAATAATTGAACTTTGTCTGCAGTTACTTGTTACCATTTTACTGAGCAGACGGTCACGGTAGCAAATGAAGGATTATTTTGGTGTTTGAAAATAAGAACTTTCACTGGCAAACGTGTGTAAAATATCAACAGATTGCGGGAAAATGAATAAAAAAATGCAAGTATCCATTTTCTCTTTAACTAACAATATTTTACAAGGCACTCGTTATTGGTTTATAAAAACGTTTACTAGTCCGCAACAAATTTTGCTAGAGTTCGGACTAGCGGACTAGCGCCAATTTCGAACCCTGTCAACGGGATGCTGATAGTGAAGATAGACAGTTCTGTTGACTGTTTCTGCTTGATTTTCTTACCTGCAGTGGACAAGGGTTGGTCCCAAACTGGCCATTCGAAAGGATTGGGTACGAACTCGCCTTCTTAACCCCAGGATGGCGGTGGCGTGTTGAGGGACTCCGTGATCAGGCCACACGGTGAAGTGAAACTGACAAACCTCTCGTTTGTCATCTACTCCAGCCTAAATCAAAATATTTTTAGACAAAAGAAAACTGCCACCCTTTGAACGGGAGTAAATTTGACATTATAAAATAAAAATATCCGCTATATATAAAATGATAATGGAGACTTTTCGATCTGACAACGAGCATAACTTCAATCGACTTTTGCTGCGACCAACTTTGTGATAGGAGTTTACGAAATCGTTATCGGGTTAAACTTCGTTGCCGTCCTCCTGTTTACTGCAAATAATTCCTGAAGATGTCGTAGTCAAGTTTTTAAGGTGAGACTTCGAACATGTTCTCTTTACTCGTAGTGAAACTCGTACTTGTAGTCAAATCTAAAGGTCTCTAAGAAGTCGTACTCGTAGTCAAACTCATACTCGTTGTCAAATCTAAAGGTCTTTAAGAAGTCGTTCTCGTAGTCAAACTCGTACTCGTAGTCAGTTCTAAAGGTCTCTAATGACAATGACAGCGACAATGACAACGAGAAAGATAACGACAACAACAGTGACAATGATAAAGACACTGCAATTGCGTTAACGATATCAATAACGAGAGCAACAACTACAAAGCAACGAGACGGATAACAACCACAGTATTAGTAAATGATGATTATGCGAAAAAGTCGATATTTGGCTTTTGGCAATTCATTCGACAGTTTTAGAGTTTTTTGTTTATTTTACGCTGTACAAATGTATTCAAAGAAAACAAGAAAAATACTAATTATACAATGTGTGTGGACAAAGGGTATGAGGAGGATGAGGTTCAAGAGAAGGAAAATGGTGAAGAGCTTTGTAATGGCAAAAATACCGAGGAACATGATAGTGGTACTTCCGATGGGGGCGAGGAAGAACGGAAAGAGTTTGAAAGACTGAACACTAGTCTTGATACCATAGAGAAATCGAGCAACAGATACATTCTCTTTAAGAATAAGCGGGATTTTTTGTGGCTTCTATATGAAGTGATCCAATAGAACAAATTGTAGCATGTAGATCACGGCAGCGTCGCTCTGATGCTCAGTGTAGGAGGCTTTCATTGTTAATAGATCAGACATATTCCCTCGATAAATTCATTAAACATTAATACTTGCCATTTGCAAGCAGATATTAACACGCCAAGGCTTCAGACATACTATCCTTGGGATGATGATAAAAAAATTCAAGCTTGAACGAGACTCGAACCCATGGCCTCTAACGCGATGCCGCGGCAGATGCTCTACTGTAACCACTGATTCATGAAGCCATTCGTGGTAGGCAGGTCGACTGTGAGCTCTAACATACCCGTGCTAATGTTAGAAGTGTGAATCAATATATATGAAAGAAACTGATATATGAGCTGCGGTGAGGAATGCATACTAACCTTTGTTAAATAGAAGCTTCTTTGTACAAGATCAGCGAACACGTCCGTCTTGTAAGCAGTTACAGATATGTTGCCAAACTTCTTGTTCTGCTGCGGCCAATACTGGTGGCACTTGGCCTGGTAAATCGGAAATTACATGTTTAGATATCGAAAGGTAAAATAGATCACTTTCTGCCATTGTTACAGTACTCAGAAAATATCTACATGTATTGTAGTTTCAGGATTGTGGCTATATTTTGGGCAGAACTTTAAGACGTGTTTCAGCACGTTAAAGACGACAACAAATCAGCGAGACTCCCTTGTTTTGACAGCTCAAATAGAAATTATATGAAAGACCAAGTAGCCACACAACATCATCATTTCCAAATATCTATAGAACAGTTCCAAAAATGATTTAAGTGCAACGTAGAGGTTTACTAAACTTAATTAGGTAACCTTCAATAGGTAAAGAGTTTTAAGAATATTTTTAAGAAGTTTTGTTTAAAACATAACATAAAACTCTTAAATGTATGTACTGGATAGATAGACAGTTAGAGAGACACAGACAGATTAGAATAGTTTGTTTTTAGTCATCGTGTAGTTGTTTTATGCAGACAGACAGACAGACAGACAATCAGAAAGATATATATTTTGTTCTTAATCTGTTAATAGTAGGTTTTTATACATTTTCTGTGATGTAAATTTAAAATGATTTTTCCTGAACTTTATACAATTGTAATGCGCGGGTGAAACCATTGAATTTGCGCATCTCAAACATTACTAAATGTTAAGCATAGTCATGTTTTGAAAACGGCGTCACAAACACGTCATAATGGCGATATTTTATATGTATCGATTTTTCCAACAATCTTTGCAGTGTTGGTTTTAAAGTGTCCATCTTTTTACCACGATATGCTGACAAAATCATTATGTAAGGAAATTAAGATAAATGTTCTACGTCATGAACAGAATAGGAACATAGCTTACCTTTCCTTTCTCTGTGAGATTTGTGATCATTACAATACAAGAAACGTTTTCTTGCCAGACTAGGCGCCAGAAGTCGTTACATGTCGATTGAGTCGGTCCTAATCAACAATGTGAGATAACAATTAAGTTTCAAGGTTTAACACTTTTAATCTAAAGCATACTATATATCAAAATGAAAGAAAGTAAAGCTGTCTAGTTAGTCGCTGCTTTAATTACAGAAGCAGCGTGGGTCGCGAGATCGAACTAAAATCATTTTATGGCACTTTTGGCTGCCGTCTTTACAGTTCATACATGGCCACCCTACTCTTTTCGACAAATGTCTGTGTTTCTTTAAATACCCTGCAAGGCTATCATTTCAGGAGCTAACGCCCCTGTCCGTAGCTGTGCGTAACCGGTCTTTCTACTACTTTCCACTTTCAGATATTACGCACTTGTTGATAAATACAACATAAACCACAATGCAATGATGTTTATAATAGTATTTGTTACAGCTGATTCTTAACCCAAGAGGGCATGAGGGGGGGGGGGGTGTCATTTTGACACCCCTCGATTTTCTTGGCTTTAAATTTTTGTTCCTTGACCGATTACCAAAAACTTTGGCACAACTGTTCTTTGTTTGTTAAGACATCCTTTGACCCTAATTAAGTGACGTCACCATTGAGACGTCATCATAATAAGTCACGTAACTTGAATGCAGTTTTTCGCTAAAAAGCGACTATTTTCACCTAAATACTGATAACTTTACAATGGATCTTACAATTTTGTAGATTCCAATCGCCAAATGTTTTTTCTTACTATTTTCAGTGTTTAAATTTGAATATTAAAAAAAAAAATGAAAATCCAAGATAGCGGTCACTAGTGACGTCATTATGTTGCGGTGGTTGCCATGGAAACCAATTAGGTGCCGCGTGACTATACTTAATTGGAAGTATACTGGATACTTATTACACATACCAAGTTTCATGTCAATTGGTTGAATACTTTTGAAAATAGAAGGGGTCCCATTGACCCCCCTCCCCGCCCTCATGCCTTCGTGTAACTTTTTTTTCTTCATGCCTTCTAGGGTTAATCCGTTTTAACGTTTTTAAAACCGACAGGGTTCTTGTTCTTGGTCTGTACGCTCATTTAGATCTGTTCAACTTTAATATCGAAAGGGCTCTCAGAGATTTGCTTAAGACCTGGAGGAGGAAACAGTCCACAGCACTGGCATTAGCCTACTGTTATCGAAAAGTGTGTGGGTTCTTTTAAGTTCCTCGATAGAACGACGAGGGACTAGACCAATGGCTTGACGTCCCTGTCCAAGGACGGTGTGGAGAAGAGGTCGCCCAAAGTTCAACCCTCGACCAGGTCGGGGATTGAACCCGGGACTTTCTGGTTAGCAGTCAGAGATCCTACCAACTGTGCCAATCTCGCACAGGTTGCTTCCGCAGACGAGTTCAAAGTATCAAGACATAAGAGTAGAAGCTAAGTTGACTCTTGATCCTCACGACTTGTTTTAAATCTTCTGAGATCTCCATATTTAAAAGTAGAAAGGGAAAATCCTGACTGTGAAACATAGCAATTCATTATTCTGCCCGTGCCAGTTTCAATGCGATGCATGCATTTATTTTTCTCATGTGTTAAAAGCTGTACGCAGAAACACTGAAACATTTCCAAGTCATGGTTAAAACACATCACTAGTAGGATAATTATCCTTCAGCCCCTTCTCTAACAGCATTACCCCCCTCCTCCATCCTAAATTAAAGTATAGTTACAGTTCAGTACAGCAACTTCCATATGCATTATTGGCGTCAACATCGAAGAAAAACTAATACCTTGCGTTGCGATATATTTCTTTGGACTTCCATCAAACCCCTGTCAAGAAAAATTAGAGTAAATGTTATCCGACTGACAAGAACTTTGTTTTACCTCCAGTGCTGTATAATACTCTCTTCAAGAGAAACTGCTTAGTTTACTTGTTCATTTCAGAGTTGAACTGGTACAGTACTTAACAGACACAATAAGTTAGACGAGAATTTTAATGCGACTGTGCCTCTCGACCTTTGACTTTATAAGATATAAGGTTGTTGTACTTTGTAACTATATCGAGTCAGCACACATTTAACATTTTAATATTTTATCACACTTTTAGCTTTTCATTTTATTTTTCATTGTTCATATTATACAAATTACTTCTATGTTATGTAGAGATGGAAAAATCATGTGTGATGGAAGGTAACTGGTGTTGTAACTGCAGAATATAAAAAATAGTAATAGAGTGTCCAAGGGTAACTTTTACTCATTTTATATTACAAACTTTGGAACAAACCTGGATATAACTTGCGTTAATATAGTCTGATCCCCCCGGTACTTTATGGTGCTCCATTCTTACACGAGAGTGATCATCTTTGGACAAATAAAACACAAGAAGCTAGTCGATCAAGTTTGTCAACGTATGTCTTCTCCACATATTATCAACATAAAATAATTTAACCCTATCCGGCCCGGACTTTTTCGGGGTGCCTGGGCCCGGGGATGGGGGGGGGGAGGGAGGGTGGAAAGTGCCCGCGGCCCAGAACTCCAAAACTATTCATCGAATTGATATGAAATTGGTTGGGTAGTAGAG
>JAOEJI010004464.1:0-12437 GCA_025448255.1 Umimayanthus chanpuru | reverse complement strand
TTTGGCAAATACTAAAACAATTATTCCCCTCAGTGTCGGTGCCTAGTGAAAAATATTCACCTCACCGCTTCGCGGCTCGGTAGAATATCTTTCACTATTCACCTCCACTTCGGGGAATAATTGTTAAATATCCTCGTCTGGTCCTCAACGGATCATTTTTACATCCCCGACATGTTATTTTACCTTTCAGATCTAGCCGTGGCGAAAATAATTAATATCGTTCTTTCGTTTCCCTTGAAGGAATGCCCAAACTATTCCTACACGTCCCCTTGTTTCTTTGCTCGTAACCATCCACAGCATAATTTGAAATATATCATTAATAATCAAAACGGTTGTTGGATTTCTGTGTTATCGTTATTATCTTATTACTAACGTTTTGCACGTCTTATTTTACTTCACTGCAGTTCGGTCTACTGCACTTTCGTGTTCTTTTCCCTACGTCACATGCAGTAATCTACCTGGATCATTGCACCACATATTAAACAACTTGTGGGAAAACTCTCCTTTCAAATGAAATCTGAGAAAAGGAGAAATCACTTGTCCCCAATAATATGCCCAGTTTCTTATTGTTATTACTAAATCCGTTGCACTTTTTATTATGGAGTGCTTCTGTTCAAAACTTCCATTTTTGCTGGTCCAAGTGCGCGAGTAAATAAATGGAAACAAAGAAAAGTGCTTGTACGGCAATCTTTCAAACATCTAGATATGCATGCCTGCGTGGAATTCAGTTTTGTTTTTATTAACGATACGAAGTTAAGCTTTGAAATTCCAAAATGTGCTATTCTATCTGTCTTTACTGCAGCAGGATCGTTGCGTTCTAGAGGTCAGCTAGAATCCTTTGAGCACTAAATGCATAAAGCCCGGTGTCTTTCTTGGCTTTTAGCTGTTGGTGTTTGCGGTCGAAGCATTAATTGCAAAGAATTAAATCCATCCACATGAACCCTGGTGCATGAACTGTATAAACTCGTTCCTTTTATTCTTCCTTCATAAACTTCTTCGTTTTAATCAGCTGCTTAGAAAGGCGAATACCACAATTTCACTCACACTGATAGCTGTGTTATCGACAAGTTGGAACTGGCTAAATGAAAGTCTTGAAGCGTACGTTGAAATGATGACGATCTTCAAGCTCAGATTTTCGGTACCGGTCCCGCATTGCCTGCCAGCTTGGGATAAGCTTGACCACCTTCACAAAGCTGGTAAAGTCCTTCACGCGATACATGTGCGCACTGGCCGTGGTCGCAATGGAGGCCAGTTCTTGTATGCCGTGGACGTGCTTGCCGACTGCCATTACATAGATCTCAACTCCCATGAATTTCAACTGTAGCGACCGCCAGAGAGTGAGTTCCTTGAACAAGTTCGACCGACCGTCCGTGACTATCATTACTCGCTTGTAACTGCGCTTACGGATTCCCGAGGCTGGGTTGAGAAGGAGCTGGGTACGACACATGTTGAGAGCTTCCTGTGTGTTGGTCATACCTTGCAACAGAAGACAAAGTTTAAAACAAAATTAAAGACGCTTTTTTACTATTAAGCAAAATTGTGATTGATCATGAGTTATTGGCCAGACTCTCCGTTGTTACACAAAGGATGCTATAAAACCATATAGATTTAGCTAAACATTATGTGTGTTTTCAATTTGAAATTGCGAGGCTTTTTCCTCTTCATTTATGTAATGTTTTATAACAAAAATTAGCTTATGCTAAGGAGTCAGTTTTGGTGGCAGTGTGCGGCGCGCTCCGTAAAACCTTTGCCCACTTCAGAACGAATTGTACGAATTTCTCTGCCACATTTCAAACTGGACGCTAAAATACATATCGGCCATGTTTAGCTCAGCTGCTCAAACAATGAACCAAACGGCAGTCATCCACAGTTTTGTCCAAAAACCAAACTCAATTTCAGACCAAAATGTTGAAATCTCTACCCAATTTCAGACCAAAGGGGCCTGAAAATCCAACACTTTGGCGACGCAACTGGCTATATAGCTGATGTGAGGGTGTATTGTTGAACAGCTTTATCCAATTTAAATTATAGGGCCACTAGCTGTAACCAGTTCAGACAAAGCTCACTTGAGCAAGACCCGCTCAATATGCGTACAATCCATACCTTGCTGGTGTTGAACCTTCATTCTTATATTGCTCTTGGCAATACTGGGTTTGGTGAAGTTAAACGCGATCTTGGCGTGGTTTGAGTAACATATGCCGGCGTAGTGGGTGTTGGGTTTGGCCCGATTGATGAGGTGAATGAGGCCTCTCTTCGCCCGGTTGAACTCTCTGGGGCTGATGGAGCTTGACGAGTCAATAATGAACACTACATCGTAAATGAAGAATCGGGCCCACGATGGCGCTTGGCGTTTAGACCGACGCAACTTTCCAGGTCCTCGGGCCAGGAAAAACGTCATCAGTTTCTCAGCCGTCTCTTTTAGGGGTGGAATTGCCTGCAGTTCTGGAAAACAAAATCAGTGAGTGAGCTACCTTATCCACAACATGTTCTTTGCATTTGAAGTGCACGAACATGACCTGAAGATAATACTTTGAACATGGTTGACAAAGCAAGACTGGCTATGAAGCCCCGCTAGTTTCTTTGTTATACGTTTTTGTTCTCTATTTCTTTTGTTTGTTGTCCTTGACCGTGCTTAAAACTGACAAATCAGGTTCGTTCACTCCCTTTGAAATATATTTGTTGAGCTTCCTAACAGGTCTCGCTCTATAAACTATTCTGTTTTTTTCCGTGCCAATAAACTTAAGAAAAAGTCTGTCATATAAACAACCTTTAATTTATCAAGTTTTGCATCTAAGTAAGCTTTAAATAGGCCGTAAGCGTGATGACGTTTTGCTGATCAATTTCACCACCACGCCTCACTCCCATGCGCTATTTGCACTCTTCTTTCACCTTCCATGCTGGTATTCTTTTCAATTCCTGTCCTCTGGGAACACATTTGCTTTTTGAATGCGAAGCTTGGTGGTGAAAGTGATCAGCAAACGTCGTGATGCATAAGGCCTATTGGAATCAAGCAGTGCAGCCACATTCCATCGGGGTCAAGAGGCAGAGGATGTAATAATAATAATAATAATAATAGTTTATTAAAACTCTTTTGCAGTTTAAAACTGAATTGACGAGTTAAAAATACAATATTCCATACTAACTATAATACTAATAAATACAAATAACTATAATACTATGATACTAAATAAATTCAAAGGTTTACACGTAGCTATAATAATCAGGCTAATTACAATATTTTAAAAACGTGAAAAAGGACTGTGTTCTCTTAGTTCTACAAATCGTTGCATTGTTATACAGATAAAATCGCTCCGAATGACTCCTTAAATTATAGTGGCAAATGTCAGCAACTGGTCTGGGCAACAGGTGATTCAAAGGATGGTCGCTGCACTTCATTCTCTTCATGTACTTCATGCACAAGTCATCTCGTCTTTCAGCCAGCGTTTTTAGCTGAGCTTGCCGGAGTGCTTCTGTGCATGACTCCGCCTCTGGGAAGATGATCTTGAGTGCCCTTTTTTGCAATTTTGGACCGTTTCGATTGCATCAGGTAGATGTCCTGGAATATTTTGCCACATCGGTACAGCATATTCTAAAAGTGGACTAATCGTAGTTAAGTATACTTTCAAAATATTTGATGGTTCAACTCCGGCTCTACCGACAATACCTTTAATGAGTATAATTTCTTAGTAGCTTTCTTAGTGATATATTCGGCATGGTTGTTCCAACTGAGGTCATTACTCATAATTGCTCATATTGTCATCGCTACCGAACATCATTCCGTCAGTTACATCCGGCGTTGTTATTCCGACTTACAATAACAAAATTTTAAAACTTTTCAAAAGAAAATTTTTATCTTACATCATTGTCGTTATTACAATATTAATAATAAAGTTACAAATTTCAGGAAAAATCTTTTTTAAATTTTTTCCCCAGTGAATAACCACGTGCTCCACTCATCCGATGTAATCAATCTGCTACCCACGATGCACTTCGACTAACTCGAACCAGTCTCTGCTGTTGGCTACGTTCCACGCGGTCTAATTTGTTCTATACGATCACTCAAACGCCAGAAAGTACATTTTGTGGACAGTATATTTCGGTTTTCGTAACATACATTGTGTAGTTTTTGTTTTTGTTATCACCGCTTACATTGTCACTGTCAGTGCCATCAACTTTAGATTTTGTAAGAGTTTACAATTCAGACGGGCCTACTGGTACTGTGCACTGATTTTGACAGGCCAGTACAAATGAAACTTAAAACATCTAGCAATGTAATAACTTGTAATATATCAATTAAAACAACACAAATATTTTATAATGAAAGAAAGAAAAACAAACAAAGTCGGTTTATTCAATCATGATAACTCGTAGTTTAGCGTATTGAGAAGAGTCAATGTCATTGCCACTGTTCTTGTTATTGTCAATCATGAACAGTCCTGTACAGTTTTCAGCACATGCCGTATGCAGCTGTACGTATATAGCCAAGAGTTTATTAGAAACATGTATTTTTAAGGGTTTGAAGTAACAAGAAAGATACACCATTAACTATAGAAAGCAGCACATTGATTGACAAGCTCAGCTCTTCTCCACTCGGTATTTCCTTCTGCTGTTGATGCTATGTATTTTCTTTGTAATGTTTCTATTTTTCATCGTCGCGTCCCTTCTTTGCGCACGTGGCCACAGCACTCAGTTTCACTGAGATTTTTGGCAATGACACAATTAAACTTGATAGCTTCTAAAAATCTCGCCAACGATTAATTGCATGACGGATGCTCGACAAAAGGCAGCTGCTCTGTAATTAGACTATAATTGTTTTCTACCTCAAGAAGACCAAAAACATAAATTTATTTTTTGAGATTACAAACTCATTTGTGACATTTTATACACAAAGGTCTGATAACTAAACTTCTTGAATAGCAACTTTGACAAACAGTAAGCTTTTATCGGTAGGAAATCTGCCAAAACTAGAAGGTCAGGAGTTAAAATTTTCCAAAACATTTTGCTGGAGTTTTTCAGTCGAGGTTTGGCTGTGGGCCCATTTCATCTTCATATATTTGTAACAAGAAACTCATCTAAGAGGACTGTTTGCACGCTAACGCCCCTTAGTAGCTTCGTTCATCATTGCTATACAGGAAGATAGGATTGTTTTAATGATTTGGGGGAAAAAACGCCCGCCAGCTTCGTCACATGGCGATAAAATAATTTAAAAATGCTGCATCAATTTATGAAAATCTGTTTCCTGTCCTGTCGCGGCAGCCGGCTGCTTATTAATGGCGGAAGAAGTTGAGTCGCACCAGCAAGCGAATAATATAGTAAGTTTATTTCCAAATCAAGCGGTATTGCGTTTTCGACTGACGCCTGGAGGCACTTTCGCCTTCGGGATCGCATTCTTTTCTAATTATATCGGTGTAAAAATAAAGTACTAACTTGGCATTTGTTTTGAGCGAATTTTGAAATACTGTTTCGTAAATTCTTGTTAAATGAAAGAGGCGTAGTGTACGTATTGCAGCATGTTATTTCAAAGTGATCACTTGAACTGTTAGAGCGCATGCGCGCTATGAAGCCCTAAGTTAATTGTGGGTTTCTCCGCTGCATTCCGACATTTGTGGACTTGGCACAAAAAAGTGGTAAAATTAAGAAAAAGCATTTTGCTTTAGTTAAAAAATCTCGGTTCCCATTAAAGCAACCATAACAACAACAACAACAATATCTTTATTTGTACTCAATGCTCTACATGTTTTTATAGTTGAAATATTTAAAGTTTTAAAACTAAGGAGAGTACAGGGTAGTCATATACCCTTCAATATACAGTTATACATGTGTAAGCGGGACAAACAAACATAAAAATGAAGCTCTTGTCAATACGGTGGTTGACCTTTTTAAAATTTCTTGTTCATACTTTGTTTATAGGTATAATACTTTGTAAATAAATAAAGAACAAAACAAAAAAATGAAAACTAACTGCGGTATAGCATGCAGTGGGCCCATTTTATCTTCAACTGTAACACAAAACCTAATTTTGAGAGGCGGCGAAGCCGTCATTCTAATATCCCTTAGTTCATCGCATCATGAATTCAGGATTAGTTCAATGTTCTTAGAAATGATCCGCAACTGCGTTTTTTCACATCGTGATAAAACAATTATCACTACCTCAGGCTCAGAGTAGTTCGTGAGTGCAGAATAGTCTCCAAATCTGGAGACTGTTTTGATTCACGACCAAAACAAACTGTTACCCAATCAGAATGCATGGCAAGGTCACGTGGAGACTTCGAAGCTGAATAAAACTTAAAAGTGAAGCTAGGCCTAGGGCTAGGGTAGTAGTTTCCCCACAAAACTATTTCAATGCGCGAATAAGCTATGTTTTTCAAAAAATTTTGATGTATGTACATTGCGTACTGTACCGTACTATCGAAAATACTGCTAATACCAGTCACCATATACATAATACATGTAGAACAAAATTGATGTTGGTTGAACTCGAAACCTACGTCGGGCTTCAAATGCATACATAGCGTATTTTTTTACCTTGGAGAGTGGTACATGGTGTATATCGCATATAGATAGACTTAGAGGTTTGGCAATGCTATCAAAACGCACTAGCTTAAACGAATGTAGAGTTAAGTGACCTAAAATTGAAGAAAGCTTGTCATAACTTAATCAGTTAATGTCCGCTCGACATTATAGCTTGAAGATGTGCATGGTGACTACGATCCGTCTTTTCTCAGTCTCTGCTACACCTGCTGCATTTCAGCATACAAATTTATCCGAACCCTTAGCCTTTCACAGTTCTGTTTCATGTAGGTCGGGAGGTGTCGGAATACAACTCTGTTCTGAACGTCAAGTCCCGGCGTCAAGTCCTTTGATCTTTTGGCGGATACTGTAGATTGTAGTCTCGGTCAAGTGAAACAAATCGCAATATTTAGACAGCCTTTGAAATTTTTATTGCGAATAATGGTCCAGCAATGTGAATGTCCTTCCGATGTATCAAGCGTATTTTCAAACGCAGGCACCCAGTCGTCGAGCTACAACACGTCAATTATCCAAGGCGTCGTCCCACTACCACTTAAACAGTCTATTGTCTCCCCAATCCCAAAATGCACTCCTCCGACGTCAATTCAAACTGACCTTCGTCCTATATCACTTACACTCCAATTATCCAAAATAATGGGAGGATTCATCCTAAAACCATTGCTTCACGAGATATCAAGTAAGATTGATTGTTTTCAATTTTCCATGAAGGGGCGCTCAACAACCCAAGCCCTCGTGTTCTTTCTACACAATATCCTTGAAGCACTTGACAGGGAAAACTGTTCTGTACGCGCCTTTTTCGCCGATTTTAACAAAGGATTCGACCTAGTGGACCATAACGTACTGTGCGCTGAAATGAACAAGCTCGATAATGATCTTATCCATCTAACAAGGGCAGGGTGGATATGATATCCACCCTGCCCTTGTTAGATGGACAAGATCTTTCCTAACACATCGCTGTCAGTGCGTTCGGATTAATAACACCACGTCCAAATTTAAACCAATCAACGGAGGAATCCCGCAAGGAACTAAGCTGGGCCCGATACTATTCGCAATTTTAGTCAACTCCCTTGCTAAGAACTGGCACCTTAGAATTAAATTCGTGGATGACTTGTCCGTATTTGAAGTAACTCCACGTTGTTCACCTAGTCTTAAACCCTTTATTGTTAACGATATTGTACATTACGCCAATGCTCGTGGTATGCGCCTCAATCCAACCAAATGTAAAGAAATGTTGTTTGATTTCTTACAGTACCGCCTCCCAATTCAGTCACCTCTATCAGTTGGAGCTCACGCGGTTGAATCTGTAGAATCCTTCAAACTTTTAGGAGTTCATTTTAGCAGGAATCTAACTTGGTCAGTGCATTGCGACAAAAGTATAAAGAAGGCCAACAAACGACTTTATATAATTTACCAGTTACGCAAAGCCGGATACAGCACGAAAGAACTTGTATCTGTGTACTGTACCCTAATCAGACCTATTCTCGAATACGCAGCCCCCGTTTGGTCCACTTTACCTTCTTGTTTAGCTGCCGACATTGAAATGGTTCAAAACAGAGCCATGCGCGCCATCTTCTGGCCAAACAAACTTTGCTATAATGCCAGTCTCGAAGCTGCCAACTTGTAACCGCTGACTCAAAGAAGGGCAATTCAGAGCGAAAAATTTATAGCCAAGAACAAACGATCAGCTGGCCCACTCAACAACATTCTCTCGTCCATGTCAGCACCTTCTTCGTACCACGGCTACCACTTGTGGGAGCGATGCTTTTAAGCCTAAAACTCAAAGATTTTCTAATTTTATTACATGTAAATATAGACAGTGAGTGAGAGAATGCGTGAATGAGTGAGTGAGTGCGTAAGTGTGAGAACAACCAACCGTTTTAATATTCTAGCTATTTTAAATATTGTAATTTTTATTGTATGAACATGTATGAACGCTAGTCTTTTTAACAACATTGTAAATATCTCACAATTCAGTTTTTATTGCCACGAGATTTAATAAAGATTATTATATTTTAAAAACACATGCATTTACACACACAAACATCACCACAGGTACAAATGACTTACGTGATGGGAAAATTTATTCCTGTGACCTTTGTTTATATATCATTTTACAGTAAAATCAGAAAGATAAAACTATTATACAGTCGACTGGCAATTTTGTGGTGTTCGATCCATGATTTCTAGCCCTGTTACGCGCTTTCTTACATTTATGGCAGACGTTAAACTGAGCAGCCGGGTGAACTTCTGAATGCAGTCCTCCAAAATGTCAACTGTCCCATAGACTCTTGAATACCGCTGCTAAATCAACAACTTTACTATGTCTGGTGTCTGTTGTGATGTTCTCCCAACAAACTCTGCAACAATCTTGAATGTGGCTTCGATGTTAATCACAGTCTGTCTCTGGTTCGGCCATCACTGAGTGAAATGCATCATGGCCACTCGACCACAAAGCAAGTGAGCTCAGGAAAAATCGCGGCCCGTCGTTGAGCTTTATATAAATAACTCAGTAACGCAGGAAAATAATTTCTGTAGAACACAAAATTCTAGTTTCGAAGATAAATGATTTCAAAGTGTATCGAGCGCTCCAGAGATGTAAGAAAATTGGTCACCCACGACGAACAAGTCGAGTATTAAAACATTGATTTCCAGCATCATAGACGCCATTTTGCCCTAAAATTACCACAGAGAAACTCTTCAGTGCTTCCTTTGTGTGTCTGTATCTTCAGGCGTGCAAAGCAGCCTGGGAAGATTTAGAAAAAGAACAAAATATAACTCATACGGGGTCCACAGAGAAAATTTTCGCAGTCCACCATCTTGTGACGTCACTTGGAAATTCCCATTGTCCGTCGGGTCTCCAGATTTGGAGACTATTAGTACGTACACATCCGTTTCTTATTAGCGGAGGAAGCAAGATGTTGCAAAACCTGAAACTCATGTCGCACCAGCAAGTGCTAAATAGCAGTAATATATTTCCAATTCCGAAACTGAAGTAACAGACATTCCGGCAGTCCTGGCGCTTGGTCACCTTCGAGATCGTTAAAATCGGATATATTTTAATTGCTTAAACAAATACCTTGAAATTAAATGCCAATGCGCTTCCTATGTGCTGATGTTTTTAAAATGCCAACTCTGTTCCTTTCTATTTCGAAAAATAACTGAACGCCATAGCACGTGATTTTGAGCTGCACGCATGCGCAATGTGAAATAGTGTGGTTTTATATCTGTTTTAACGAATCTGTGAACATTTCATAGTGCGCAGTGCTTCCCCACTTAAAGAGACAAGGGCCTCTAAAACTATCTCTTAAGAGTTTTAACTCTTAAAAGAGTCAACACATTAATGAGCAATTATTTTTTGGCTTCAAAATCTCAATTTTGGAATGATATTTGAATATCAAAAGACGGGGGCCTCAGTATTTTGAAAAGGTGCGGAACGCAATGCGGTGACTTAAGGGGGAGCAATACTTTTAATTTTGGTTGTGAATAGGGTATTTGGAGAGGATATTTATAAGGGAAAAAAAGTTAATAGAACGCAACAAACACTTCCCCTAAGCAAGCAAGTGCCACTCCTCGGATAGCATACGAGCTGGCGTTCGTCCATTAAATATTAATTTAAAAAAATTATTTTAAACTTACCTAAACTTCATAAAAAGAAGAATCAATGGAGTTGTACCTAAGGCTCTTCAAAGAATTGAAGGCAAGTGTCAAGGAATACGACATTGACATAGCCCACCGGCTCCAGAGTCGAGACTCAACCAGACCTGCGGCGATTGTATGTAAGTTTACCAAACGCGTTGCTAAAAGAAGCAGTCATGTCGAAGAGAAGAGAGCTGAGGAACGTAAATTTAAAGAGTGTCGTATCGTGCACAGAGGCCTTGGACAACCCTCAGCTAGCAATTTATGACCATCTTACCCCTAGGAAACAAGAGCTCCTTTTCAAGAAACTTTAGAATGTCTTGTTCTCCAGAAGTTTTATTAGGAAGAGGCCGTGGTGCAGGGCACAGCAGAGGCCGTGGGGTTGATTAAGATCAAGCTGAGTATATATCAATCAATATATCTAAGTATAAAAATGAACTAAATACTCGACTAAAGAGATCAAATCTTTATTTATATCAGAACTTCCATACCCACATGTTAGTAACTTCGTTTCTACTCACGGTCAATTTAACAATCTTTTAGAAAATCATAACCTATCAACGAAAAGGTATCTTGAGAAAATGCACAGTCTGTATGACTTAGATATCTTTGAATACAAGACAAAATTTGATATCAATCCTGATTTCCAGTACAATAATCAAATATGTGCTAATTACTATTCGCCCTCTAGCTTTAATGCAGTTAAAAGAACATCTGACAATTCGTCATTCTCAATAATTCACAATAATGTAAGGAGTTTGCAATTACATCTAGATGATTTACAGGCACATCAAACTATGATTTTGACATTATAGGAATAAGTGAGACTAAAATAAGCTCTTCAGCAAAACAAACAGCTCTAAATTTGAATATTCCTGGCTATAATTTTGAACACGTCCCAACACCATTATTGTTTGGAGGTGTCGGGTTGTATATTCGCGATAAATACAAATATTCGGTATATATTGAAATATTGAAATATTTGGTATATATTGAAATATTGAAGAACATCTAATGAAGTATTCCAGGCGATGTGGATCGAGATTCACTTTGAAAATAAGAAAAATATCGTATGCGGCATTGTGTATAGGCAACATAATTCTCCAAATACTTTTTTAAATTATTTTGACGAATCCTTGGAAAAGTATTCTGATGGAAAGCTTGTGTATATCCTTGGAGATTTTAACTTAGACCTTCTCAAATCTGAATCATGCAATTACAGTCATAGATTTCTGCTTTCTCTGCAGAGCTACCATTTCATGCCAGCTATAGATAAACCTACCGCGTGCACGGAAACTCTGCTACTTTAATCGGCGATAATATCTTTACAAACTGCCCAGAACAACATATAATTAGCGGAAACATTATATTGGATATAAGCGATCATTTAACGCAATTCTGTATGGCAATATCGCCGTCCTCAAAACCACCCAAATTTAGGAAAAAAATTCGATCCTTTTCAAATTTCTCCGAAGAACGTTTTTGAAGGAATTGGCTAATCTTGATTTCTCATTGAGGGGTGATGTAGACCAAATTTTCTCTTGTTTCTATAAAAAGGTAACTGAACAAACTTATGAATAAGCATGCACCTCTTAAAAAACCTTCCCATCGTACGATAAGGAACTTCTCAAAACCTTGGATTACTAAAGGTATAAGAAGGTCAATTAAAATTAAAAATAAATTACTTGTTAAAGGAGAGGGGAATACATATACTATGATTTTATAAAAATAAGATTGCAAATTTGATTCGACTCAGTAAAAAGCTATACTTTCATAATTTCCTCAGTGAAAATGTTAAGAATATCAAAAAAACATGGCAAGGTATCAACTCACTGATAAACAATAATAAGAAATCTAACAAATCAATAATAGGCCTAAACGATAAACACACTAATACAGTCATACGGGCAAACAGCAAGTTATCTAACGTTATGAATAAACACTTTGTCTTAATTGGCCAGAAACTAACTTCCAAAGGTGCCTGATGATAACACACATTTTACCAGTTGCTTAGGGAATATCAGTCAAAGTAACTCGTTCTTCTTCGAACCGATCACTAAGGAGGTTGAACGTGAAATACTTAATACTCCACATAACAAAGCATACGGACTTTACTCTTTTACTGTTACTCTCCTAAAATGTGCCAAACATCTACTAAAAAAGCCACTAGCTGAAATCTTTAACATATCTGTACTGCAGGGGAAATATCCCTCTAAGTTAAAAATATCTAAAGTGATCCCTATCTTTAAAGCGGGTGATGAGATGGACCC
>JAOEJI010003353.1:0-12439 GCA_025448255.1 Umimayanthus chanpuru | reverse complement strand
ACAACATACACATACTCAATGTGACAAAAGGTAGAACAGTAACCTGGCTCACAATCCATATTGAGGAGGCAAAGATCCTAACAGTACAGTCACAATGGTTCGAGAGAGGGGTTGAAGAGGCTATATATATATATACGGGCACTCAGCGCATCACTAAACCGCGATTGGTGAAGTGACAATCTATCGCCCTTTTGGAACAACATGATAGCGAGGCACATCCACACATCAGCCCAAGGTCCCCGGACAACCTGCACATCACATTCGGGGTGAACAAGACCACAGAAGTGGTCGAAAGCTTTCCGAAGGAAACTCTATACATTCAGTTTAAACTTTTTGTGATTAGCTAGATCACCTGGGTGGATGGATCTCCATAGCAATATACATATCACTGTTTAGTATTCATAAAAAACCTTTCAAACAATATTACAAGGTCTGGAAGTCCCTGGGAGACCAGGGATCAGAACGTTACACACCCAGGGGACCACAGAATGGCAAATGTTCTGAAAGGTTACTGTTCTACCTTTTATCAAATTGAGTATGAGGTGGGTGTGAGGAATTCTGTATATTAACTGGGATGGAAAGCGTTCCACTCGCTGGACCCTTACCTCCAAGGTGACAGGTTCAATGTCAATACCCCGCTTATGGATTAGTGAGGGGAGCTCACTTCTAAACTCTCGCAGATCCACTATAACCTGCAGGATCATTTCACAATTCCTGAATTAATGCGCGAAAGGGAGGTAGTTTCAGCTACTAGCCAGCTGTTCGGACATGCGCACCCCCCCCCCCCCCAAAAAAAAAAGAAAAAAAAACAGTAATGCTTTATACACCTCTGGTGTAATTTTTAGATTTATGCGAGGGGTGGGAGGGTGGTTTCCCAAAAACCTGGGCCCGGTTGTACGAAGAGTGGATAACTTTATCCAGCGGATAAATCCCTAACCAGTAGATCAAATTTGCTCGTTGTCCAATCAAAATCAAGAACGCGCCAATTTTATCCACTGGATAAGGATTTATCCGCTGGATAAAGTCATCCACTCTTCGTGCAGCCGAGCCCTGGATTGATCCGAAAAGTTTTTGCTTTTGATTGTAATTTTTCAAAAATATTCAACCTTCAGGATTAAGGAAAGACAGTTCGAAAATTAAGTATTAGATGTTAGTTTTTACTGTGGAGCGAATTAACTAAAGTTTTGATGTTAGAAATAACAGTTCAATTGGCTGGCATGGAAAGTAGTTTTTCAGATCTCGATGAAACGGCATATCTTCTCAACGCGTTGTAACCAGCGAGTGAAAGCCCGTGACAAATAAATTCGTGTTGTATCAAAGGCAAAACCATCATGTAAACGGAAATCGTGACAAGTACATTATGATCGTCCTGTATTTAATAGTTCGTGATTCAGTACCACCAAAGCAAGGTGTGACTACTCAAATAAGTGATGTTTGCAAATTTTGGCATTTCTTTGGAACTCTGCGTGAACGAATGGATAAAATGCAAAAAAAAAGAACCAAACCAAAACAAACAGAAACTCTTGATGAGTACATTGATTTCTTGGAATTGACTAGTTTGTAATTGCGAACCAGTAGCAAGGAAACAACTTTTTACCAGTGAAATAAAAGCAATTATATGTTCATAGTTATGTGAATGGAGTTGTCTGGACAACTCACCTACTCCCCCTTAGGTTAGGGACAGAGTCAAAGTTAGGTGTAGGATTAGGTTTGAGGGAGGGAGGGGCGGGTGGGGGTGGTGGTTGCCCAGACTCGTCCATTGACCCGATAGTTCTAGTCTGTAACTTGGAAAAGATACAAACCCCATGCATTGCTTGAACTTTGACTCTCCCCTTCCCCCAAGGTACAAGTGCTTGTGTCCCGAAACTTGGCCGGTGTGGTATGGTAAGTAGTTTTGCCAGCTATAAATTAAAAAAAGTTTTTTTTGCTTACTGTGTAAAGTAGCAATGTTCTAAAAGAAATAATCCATGCTTTAGCTGTGCGTCTATCGAGTTATGGATGTACTTTCCACTCAAACGCTCCTCAAATGCTCTCCCAACTTCCCGCGTGCATTCATAACTCGATGGACGCACAGCTAAGCAGGGGCCATTTCTTAACTGACTGTACCAACAAACCATGATTGCTGTAGTTTTACATAAATACCTTCCAAACCTAAACAGCCATTAGGCATAGACAAAGCCATATACTTTTGCGATAATCATCCCTGTACAGTGACAACGTTGTGTAAACTTGGTTAGAGGTTTTTTTTAACCTTTTTGTGCGTTTTGACGAGCATTTTGGGGGACTTTCTTTTGCTAAGAAAATAATTAATCGTATAAGTCGCTTGTACGATCAACTTGAGAATATGAAAAGTGAAGCAAAACAGCGATCACAAACACTTTCTTATTGCTTTTGAGCTTCAATCAACTTCAGTGAAGTTGGTAAAATAAAATTAGGAAGCGGAAGTAATAAACCTACCTGGGATTGTGCGAAAATATGTGTATTTTAAATACTTACAGTAGTCGAGTAGACTCATAACAATGATGGATGTTCTTTGTTAGTTCTTTTATCAAATGAAATGTGTCTTTGTCTTTCGAAAAACATTTATTTTTTTTTGCCAGAAAGTGTTCTTGTCAAAAGTCAGGTACATTTCTGGCTTCCCATTAAAAAAAGCCTCCTAAACTAACACTCCCACACAAGAAAGATTTAATTCGAGCCGCCATTTTGGATTTTTTCCCTCCAAATCCCTTAAACGATTCTGATTGGCCGATTCGTGTCTCGTACCCAGATTCTCCAAGAAATATGTGAGCATTTAATATTATAGATTGACACTCATTATTGTTTCTGAGACTGCGGTCATTTAAAGAAAACAAATATTATGTTGCCATACCAATGTCAATATCTTGTTTAGTGATTCGCTACTCTCTTATTACAAATCCAAGAGTTGTGTGCAGGAACCGAACAAGCCACTAAATGTAGAAATATCTCCTTCAGGTGATCCAGCAGAAGGAGTGAGAAAGATTTGTTTCCACCTCGGGTATAAGGAAGATGATTTCAAGACGGGAGTGTATGTAGTCCGTATTTGGTGTTTTATCCGTTCCTACAAGTGCAGTTTTCTATGGTTTCGCACTTGAAAAGATTCTGAACTTGTATTCTATAGATTGAGCTGTAAGCTAAGTAAACATGCACGTTTTACTGAGATTATGTAGCTCCACTGCGCCTTTGTGTATGACTATTTAACATCAACATCGTCAACTACAACAACAGCTATCATCACCATTATTGTAGCCATCGTAATCATAATACAACAACAAAACTATCATCATGATCATAATCAAAATTATCATCATCATCTACTTAATTATTATTATTGTAATTAGTATTATTACTATTTTGCAGATGAACAGCATCGTCATCTTCATTAACAAGTCATAACTATCATCATCATCATTATCATCACCATCATCATTATTAACAACAACTTCCCGATCATAAACATTGTCATCATTAATAAGATTATTATTATTATTTTACTTTTATTATTATTATTATTATTATTATTATTGTTAATAACTGTTAAGCGTTAGAGCAGCGTGCACGTGGTTAACCCTGAAGTAAAATCCAAATCGAGTTTTAAAATACTAGACAAGGAGGGTCCGGATTAGCGGAGGGTGCAGTAGATAACACTGGTTCACGTTGAACAGTTTGGATGCCGTTCTCATGCGTTTTAATGCTTTGCACCTCAGGACAAAGATCTTCATAAGATTTCCAAAGACGCTGTTCGCTACTGAAGACGCCTTTCAGGCCAAGAAACACGATCTCGGTAAGCTCCGAATCACCTTTGTTTCACAAGAGTTTGCTTTTGGTTGTCTAGTTCGTTCGTTCAGACCCTCCCATTCAGTCCTAAAGTACGTATTATCTTGCTCCTGTTTACTTGGTCTCCAGCAGATAAACATCTAAGTTATTAGGAATAAGAAGAATATCCTTCATCTTTCACCTTGAAGGAAAGTGATATTATAAACCTATTAGATTAAACCGCCTCCAATGTGACAATATTTAAGTCAATACAAGCTATATTTGGAGAGAACGAAGGTCTATTTCGAACAGAAGTGTAGAAAGCCGGGATTTGACCGACGGTACGATATGAACGTCCCGCAGTGAGTGAAATCACGTGCTCATCGCATGATGTCACGCGAAAGAGAAGCCATTTCAATGCTTTGACATCAAATCAAGTCACACCATTTCGGTCACGTGTATGCCTAATTTCGAGTTTCCAATATCATGAAATATTTAGGCTTGCACGTTACCGAAATGACGTGTTTTTATTGGAACTCAACGGTGTGACGTGAGCAATAAAAATATGAGCCATTATTTTAAACCTTAAAATTATTTTTCTGTTGTTTGCTGCAAAAATTCAGTGTTTTTCTTTTTCCGCAAAATCAATAATAAATATATTATAAATCAATTATGTAGTGATAAGATTTACGTTGCCCCAGCCATGTCTGCGGTTTGTTGATTTCCAAAGAACTTTGCACGTCTCAACGGATAGACACAGCCTGACGAGACTTTGTTTGAGTTTTACGTCTGGCCTTGCTGCACTGAAAAAATAATTATGGCGTAAAATTTTTAATAGTTATAATTTGTGGGTCAAAATTACCGGTCCCTTCTAACAACGGACTTTCAAGGACCAGTTTATTTACTTATTTTATTTTATTAATTTTGCCTGGTAAATGGGTACACGGCTTGAAAAATGCCAAAGTAAATACAAGGTAAATGAATGCATAATAGTACACGAAAAATACAGGAAAATTAATAACAGGCAGGGATGCCACAACAGCGTCAGCCAATTACTGTGGTCCGTTTGGTCCGTTGTCAACTATACATTTAAATTTTACATAAGTAACAATCTTAAATACGTATTGTTTTATGTAAATTAATAACCAGCACACATTATTCTTTTGGTATTTATTTTACCATTACTGTTTATTTCAGACGTGTTTCCGTGCGTTTTTTTCCTCTGAGTTCATTTTAATAAAAATCAAGGTTTGGAGAACCGCCTCGCAAACCGCTGGTCAACATTCGGCTCATTCAAAGGCGAGGCCTGGTTTATGTTGATAAAGTATTTTTACACCGCAGCTGAAGCGACAAGCCTTTTATCATTAAAAATGAAAAACATGCTTATCAGACTAATTTGTTGTTATTGTAAGGAGAGCGCTGTTTGGAGAGTGTGATCAGAAGATGTGTTCACTGTAACTTATATGCATGGCCACCTCTTGAATAGGCGTTCTAGTGTGTTTTATAAGACTGCCTTATATTTAAAACTGAATGACAGACCAAATTGTTATTTGCTTGATGTTTTGTTCTTCATAGAATATCTAATGAAAGGTTCAGTTGTTTTAAAAAAGTGTAGGGATTGTTTTGTATCACGTAATTTTTTCAGTGGGAATTTGTAGCATTCCCCGTGCACCTATCAGACGAGAGATACGTAGTTTTATACGTAGCAATAGTCATATTTTAGAATCCATATTTTATATGACTGTAATTTTTTGTGTGGGACTTTTACACTCGGTATTAGTGCGCAATATAACCATTAAATTATTGTTATTATTATTATTATTATTATTATTATTACTACTACTATTTCTTGTGGTATGGTAGGATGTTATTGTACCGTAAGATGGGTGAAACTTCCACCACAGTTCTAGTACGAAAACTCCTTTAATTGTACGCCACAAGCCTCACCCACCTCCCCCTCCCCCACTCCCTGGGGATGGTATTCTCCACAGTTGACTGTACGGATATGTGCCGCCCTTTAGGCCACTTTGGTCTGGAGAAGGGTAAACATTTTGCATTAGAAGTATGAAAAAAGATATAATTTTCACAAGGAATCTGTTGACAATACACTTTTTTTCTTAATTTGCTTTGCGATTTCTGTCGTGGATCTTGCAGTTCCAGAACAAAAGAAAGGCAAAATACAGACTATGTTGCAACTAGGATGTTTTGTTGGCTTGTTTATAGTTGTTCTGGTCTGAAATAGTAGTTCTGGTATCGAAAATTGCTTTTTCGGGTCTGAAAAAGGGTCAGAGGCGGCACACCACCACCCAAAATAGAGTTACGCAACCCGAGCCGTACTTAAATTGCGAGAAGCAGAACCTTGAATCCGTGATCAACGCGTGGAACTTAGAGCTTTCAGGGTTGTTATTTTGAAATACCAGCTTTTGCGGTGTGTGGAGCCTATTTTTAACACTCGTCAATGTGTGTCCTAATCTAACTCGTGTTTTCCAAGTTATCAGTTGTGAATTTGGAGCAATACAGTCTAAGTAACATCTAAGAGCCAAGTCATTCTGAACTTTGATATTAAGAAAAATCATGGTTGTTCTACCGGCTTGGTTACCTGATTTACGAGCTATGTCTGCTTAATTTTTGTTTTGAAGATCATTTACTAAAACAAAACATTTAGATTTGTGTGAAGACTTATCTAAATTATCAAGTCTCGCCGTGAGTAGAGAACGATAGAACAAGAAAACAAGAGCACCCGTGTAGATTTTCGTAAGTGGTGGTTGTTCAAGAAGTGATAAATCCGTCTCTCACGAGAAAATTTTATCAGTAAGTTTCTAAAGCCTGAAACCATAATGTCAATGCAGTTTTGAAATCCCCCATTAAGAAAACTAACTGAAGACATCAAGTTTACTCTTCTAGAATCGGGAAGGTTTTGGTACACACGCCTTGATAGGAACAGACCTATAGGAACAATGAAACTCAAATTTGCCCAAATGCTGACAACCATGGAGGTTCTGAAGCATACTGAAAAATTTAACTGTACTTTTTCAGGTTAAACAATACTTAAGGCTTGTTGCTAAATTATATTGTAACTTGTTAATAGAAGAATTTTTTCATCTGTGGCGCTGAAGATTTTAGTCGGTTGTATTCCAATTTAATGAAGCAAGAAGCAAAGTTTTATCACAAAATTTATACTCTTTGTGGTAAGAACGCCTACTGATTTCTTGTGCCGAGGTTGAACGGTCTTTGCTTTTTCAGGATCTCAACCGTCAAGTGTTCTTTAGAGTGTTTTTGATATTTTTTGGAATCATGTCTGTATTAATACGTTCAAAGGCTGTTTCTCAACGTCTAACTCAGTTCATATGTTGACCCAAATGCATTGCTATCTCCTTTTTACAAAAATATGTGAAATTGCACAGCGCTTTCGCGATATTTAGTAGTGGCTCTCCGTTCCATTTTCCAAATACAAAGAAATGTAAGTTCGTTTCTTAGTCTTAGCCAGAGAAACATCCTTAAACATGTTCTTAAATTATGGTACTTTTGAGTCTCGACGTTTTTACAAGAAAAGGTTCTTATTAACTGATAAAAAAAGTGTGTCGATACAAACAAGAAGTTCCGAATGATTGGCCGGCCGAGTTTTATGCGTGTAAAGTCGAAGCAAAACGCCGTAGTTTTGTTGAAGGCATCCAGGTGTTCGTGATTTGTGCGATGAGTGTCAGCAGCGCTCGTTTTTACGCGTTGTTGGTTTGCTGTCTGTCACGTTATGTTTTCGTTAATGTGAAATAAACCACATATATACTTGTTCTTACCAACACTGGCTGATTGTCGGGTATTATAAGAACTAGCTAAACAACCTTACGTGATAAGAATGACGCAAGTAGAAAGGTAGCAATTGGGAGGCGGTTCGTTTATCTGTTCGAGGTCAGTTTGGCATCCTTTTTTCTTTTCTTCGTTTTGGAACCTTTTTGTTTTGATAAACTTGAGGTTGGTGATGGGTTTTTGTAAGTGCCTTCGAGTGAGATGCAATGATTCTTGAAGCATACCGGAGAAACTATACGGCAGTCTTTTTAGCGAAGGATACTAGTTACAGTTGTCATCTTTCTGGTAGTGGATCGAGACAGCTGACGAGCATAAGACCAAAAAATATAATAATTCAGTTTCAAAAGAACGAGGACATATTCTTGCAAAAGCGGTGAAGAACATTAAGCAGAACGTTTAACGTTGGTGTATTTTCGTTATCGTGTAAAACCTTTTTCCCGTCCAAAAATCCACAAACTCACTCACTTTTACCCAAGAGATTTGACAGGTGTCCAAAACTACGTTTTGATATGAAATAAGTGCAAGAATGACGCAAACGAGTGAAAAATGTTTTAAGTAATCGATGTTCAGTTTGGAATGATGTAAGTATGACTTTGTGTAAGTTGTGTTTTAGTGTCTGAATGTGAAAGGTTGTGAAATTCACTCAGTTCTGTTGCTTACTGCTATGTGATTTATATTAGTGATAAAGTGGTTTGATTTGATTTTGGCATCAATATAAAGGCAGCCATGTTTCCAAGTTCTTTTAACTAGCATCCTTTATATCCTTTGAATAGGCCTCTTAGTTTTCGCAAAAATAAACTCTATGCTAACTAAGAAAGAATTTAAATGAATCTTGATAATTATCCTGTGCATGAGATGTATTTTCTCCACATGTGAGCAAAATCAAAGCGTCGCTTTAAACTAATGTGAAGGTCTGGACGAGTTCTATCATATCTTTGAATCTGGAGTGTTTTTTAAAATTGGCTGAGTGATATGTCAGAATTTCTTATTGACAGTATGTTATGACAATCCAAATGAAATTTCTCGATCAGTTGATAGGTACTATAAGTATTTATCTTTGAAATTCTGAGTACATCTTTGAAAACTGAGTGAGAAGTCATACCGTCGCAACAACTGTCGAAACCAAAGAGTCGCAGTTTGAGTGAAATCCTCTTGGTAAGTATGACTTTTCTTTTTAATAGTGGCTGAAGCTTATCCTCGGCGTTCATCCCGAAATTTCTTGGAACATTTTATATGTAACAGTTCCAAGACCTGTGAGTGTTTTCAACACTGCGTAGCAGTGACAATTCAAACGCTGGCCATGTATATATGCATTTCCTTTTCACTTGAAGACCGACTTATTTCCTGGTTGGTCTTGGCACTCAAATTTGAGTAAAACACCAAGACACAAGAATAATTGTGTTTGTGGAACTGAATCATCTCTGCTCACCACCCACCGATGGATTCCTCGCTTTGATTAGCCATCAAAATTTTATAATTTATGTGCTATTATTTAAGCGAAAAAGTCTTTTGCGAACTGGAAAGACAACTTGACTTATTCTGCTCTGGCTTTAGCATCAAAGATACTGACCATATCGGTGAGGTTTCCACTATAAATATCCAGTACAGCCAAATCCCTTTATGCCGAACCACAATGTTAGTTTTACCGCTTCGCTATTGTGACTGCTTTTGATGGCCGGCATTTTTTTTAAACTCAGACATTTCCTTATCTAGAAAACTTATTAGTGCAACACCCAGGTTAATAGATCGTATTCGTGGAACGTTGTTTCCCTTCCCACTATCATGTCACTCTTAATTTGACGTCTAGTTTCAACAAAGTTGCGTGGCTGTGTATTAATAAATCCCGCACGCTTCAGCACCACAAGCGAGTGTATTGTGGTATATGCATACCTTGTAGAAATTCTTGTTGGCCCATTTTACAATTTAGTATTTACTGAATGCCTCTTCCTTTTGTTATCGCTAAGTATAATGATCGCTAAACCAGAGCAACACACAAAGAACAGTTTTTCATCAAGGCTCGCATTTCGAAATTGACCGTACTGAAAACGATGGCGATTGATATTTTACCCATAATTCTTAGCACACGAAAACCCTAAAACTTTTCATAAAACGCACAGAAAAGTTCCAACAACTCCAAGCCTACCATACACACAATGTTGTTGGTAAGGGATGAAGGCAGCGTGGCCGAGTGGTTTAAAGCGCTGACTCCTAACCCGGAGGTCCGGAGTTCGAGTCCTCTGCCCGCAAGGTATTGTGGTAAAATTGACAGTCGTCATCTTTCTTGGTACGGTCAATTGCTGCTTCATTAAGTAAATTTGGCCGTATGTTCGTGAAATACTGTGCGCCGTCAATCAGGATTCAATGTTCCAGCGGAGTAAATCAAACGCGCCCGCTGTAAGTATTTGCAATACCGCTGACAGGCCAAGATGGCGGCCGGAGAGATGCAAACAAAACAGTCTCCCCGTGTTCCCTTGGTTAACCACAGACAATCCAGGTGCGAGAAACTACCGGCTAACAGTTCGGAAACATTAGGATTTCTCACGAATTCTACTTGAAAAGTTTAAAGTTTTATGAACTTGTCTTGTATGCTTGATATGTGGTTTTGCTAGTGACTGAAACAGAGACGGGAATGATAGAAGTCTTTGTTTGCTTCGGCAGGGTGATCCATTCAGATACTAGGTTGGTATCGAGATGGGGCTTGCATATGTGAAAAATTACAATACTACGATATATGACAGTTTGCCTTAAACTAGCTTAATAATAACAACAACGACACTGGTAATATTTAAATCAATATTTATACAGGAGCATCCAACTTAGCATAGCTAGTTTAAATGGAGTCCTGATCAACACAAATCTGACAGCATTTGCAGGCAACAGAATATATATAGGTTAAAACAACTTATAAGATACCAATGGTGGCGGGTATTTTTGTTTAAGATGGTGCTTGAGCCTAATCCTAAATTTATCACGTTTGTCTATTTGCCTGGTGTTTCGCGGCATTGTATGCACGAGCACCAACTCCCCTCATATTTATGATGATGATGATGATGATAATAATAATAATAATTAGTAATTATAATAATAATTAGTAATAATAATAATAGTAAAAGTAACGACAATAACAATAATGACAACAATATTGGTAATAGTAATTTATCTATTTAATTCTCTTGTAACTAAGGTTTTTCTAGGAAGCCTTCCATGTGATGAAAATTTCAATGTTGTCCAAAGACTTATTACCTTAACAAACAAGTATAATAAATAGATACATTTCCTAACTACTAACAGATAACAGGTAATAAAACTTAATTACATTTTGCGAAGCAAGTATGGTAAAAATATGCATGGCCTACACTTATTAATAGTGGAAAAAGTGAATTTAGAAGTAGCGATTGTTGTGCTGTTTCTTACATCTAATGGAAGAGAGTTCTAATTTTTAGTTGTGTGAAAACTTGCTTGACCCCGTTGGAATTGTCGGCAGACGTACGGGAGTCCCTTGCATTTCTGGTGTTTTAACGGTACACAATATGAAACGTGACTAATCTAAGATGAGATATAGCAAATCGTTTTTACTCTTAAACACGTTGAGCCATCTAGGATATAGTCTGTGTTTCGTCGAGATCAACCAATTAAGTGTCCGAAGTGCATCAGTAGCAGAGGAGTGAACTGGACGGTCAAGAGTTATCGTGACAGATTTGTTTGGAAAAACTTGCAAAGTTTGAATTAAGGTTTTTATAACGGATGCATAATGCGCGATTTACATTGAAATATGTTCAACAAATTGACTTGATTGGAAATCGATGGAGGCACACCTATTCGATGCGAGTGATATGGCTGAAAAGAGGATTAATTATAAGCTGTCTTCCTAATGCAGTAGAAACCCGCAAAAGAGAACGCATGATTTTCGGTTCACTTAACATCGGGAGCTTTCTGCAAAATCGGCCTGAAGATGTTCTTAAGGTGATCTTAAAATTGTTTCTGGGAATTATATACTGCTTAGACTACTAACAGAAGAAATTAATGAAATCTGAATTAACGGGCAATCACAATATTTTATTAACTAGATGGGTGATACTAGCCTTAACTGGATAAATTAAGGCAATAACAACATTACATTGGGGGAGGGGTTGCAGTTTTGGTGCTTTAAACAGTGTAGATGGGTACTGGGTAGTGCGAAACTCGGAAAAAGTAATTTGAGCCGTGAGCAAACTTTTAGTCCAGCTGGCACCTATTTTCTGTATAAGGACATTTTTCATTTGTCAGGCTTCTTATGCACGTAAGTGGTACTTTGTTGACAGAATTTCAGCCTAAGTGTTCTAAATCCACTTGTTCTTTTATGCGGGTTCTTGCTGTATTTCTACTTCTGTCGAGCTATACTGTCGCGTAGACCCATGTCCAATGAAAACCGGATATAGACTGAAGCGAAATAACATGCATAACACGAGCTCAGGTTCCTTGCCCGCAAAGATTGTCAATAACTGAGCAGGAAATATACTTGTTACAAAGCTGACATACTGAGTTGATAGCAAACAATAGTAGGCCTCCTTCGATAACTGTGGAATTGTGTTCAGACGCCTGGGTTGTCATTTCTTGCCGGAAGCAGATGAGCAAATGTGTGGTCCGGGTTGGTGGTGATAACAGTGGATGAGAGAGAATGGTAGCGAGTGATACTAAATGATGGTAAATGATGGTTCACGGAAATAAAAGTGACAGGCTGTTCATGGAAGAATTTAGAGATTTTATCTGCTTTGTTGAATTTGCCGTCAAATTGTTTATCTAGTGACAGGCAAGTCTTTAGAAACTTGCACGCAGTTATATGTTTTTAAAGATAACGATTGATTGGGTATTTTGACTTTAG
>JAOEJI010002242.1:0-12441 GCA_025448255.1 Umimayanthus chanpuru | reverse complement strand
ATGCATGTTTCAGTGCACGTGCATGACCGGCTCTGCTAATATGCATGCATGGTTTCAAATGAAAATTTCCTGAAAGTTTGAATACACCTTATCTGCGAAGCTCATGGAAATATGTCTAAATTCAACTCATTTCCTAGCTTTTAACACTATATAACAGGAAGGATCGACGTTCGATTAAAGTAGCTTCCTCACATTCAAGGGAACTGATTCTGAATACCAAAAAAATATTTTTCCATTTTCCCTCGATGCAGCAAAACATAGCCACTCACCGTATCAGTGAAGGGTTTGTCGTTTAAGTTGAAGAACCCACGGCGACACTGTTTTGAAAACTGGATACCCGTTTGACCTTCAAACAAGATCGACCATTTGCATTGACATACATGTATGTGAAAATATCCTTTATAGTTTTACGATGGTAAAGACTTCTAACCACAACCACAAACGAAAACCCCTTCACAAAATGGCCACTTGCAAAGGCAGAGCTCGAGCACTCCTTTCCGAAAAAATCAAAATGAATTCGCGCAAGCTCGTGTCTGCTCAGAAAAATCTCAATTTTTTTAAAAGTCGATGGTCTTTCGTCGAAAATCCCGCGGACTGTGACGTAATGGTTTCCGTTAGGATAGTTTACGGGACTTGGGGGAGACCGCTGCCTCCTCTGGGTGGATGGAATAAGACAAAAGTTTGACTTGCCTATATTTAGAGATAATTCGTTAGTATTCAACCGGTTTTTAACATATGATAATTCAGAATTTATTATCGATTCTAGACTTAAGAGGTTCTTATAGCAAAAAATAGATTTGAGTCATCGGCAAATGAGCAAAGATCTAAAGTATCGGTACAATTACTAAATTAAAAATCATTAATATAAATCAAGAACAGGAGAGTTCCCAGGACTGAACCCTGAGGTACACCATATGAAATTGGCAGATCATCAGATTGTATGATTCCTACAGATGTAAATTGTCTTCTGTTTCTCAGATAAGAAACAAACCAATCTTTAGCAACTCCTCTCACTCCGTAGTGTTCTATAGCTCCCTTATTAGAATGAAATGATTCACAGCGTCGAAAGCTTTGCTGAAGTCGAGAAATATTCCGCACGAAAACATCCTTTTTTCAATTCCCTCATGTATTTTATTAACTATACTTAATTTTTCATGTTCCGTTGAATAGTAGGAGCGAAATTTAAATTGTTTTGCATAGATAATGTCCATTTTTTCAATGAAACTAATAAGTCTATTGTACGTTTTTCATATTTCTCAGTTAACTCTAGAAGCCTTGAGGGGAGGGGGTCAATTTTATTGGACTTAAATTTTTGCTGTTTGACCGATTGTCAAAAGCTTTGGTACAACTGTTCTTTGTTCGTTAACACATCTTTGACGCTAATTAAGTGACGTCACAACTGATGACGTCAACATAAATAGTCACGCAATTTGTGTGTTGACTGCGAAATCTCAACAATTCACTAAAAACTTACTAAATACTGACAACTTCAGTATGGATTCTAACTATTTTGTGGAATTAAATCGCTAGATGCTGTTTGCTCGTCATTTTGAAGTACAAAAATTCAAATTTGAACAAAATCTGAAAATATAAAAATCTAAGATGGCGGCCGCCTGTGACTTCATTTATTTGACTATCGTTGCCATAGAAACCAATTAAACACCACGTGGTTTCGCTTAATTGAAATTACAAAAGAATCTTATTATATGTACCAAATTTCATGTCAATCCGATGCTTCTAGGGTTAAAGATACGAGCGTGATTTGTCCCTCATTGTATTAGAGTTTAATTAAATTATAGGGGTAGCAAATGGTCTTGGCGGGCATTGGCGAGCAGGCGAGCACGGCATTATTTTTTGCGAGCACGAGCACTTTGACTTTTTGTCATCTACGAGCAGCAAGCATTTTGAAAAAAACATTAGTTGAATGCTTACTTAACATAATGGTCATTCAGACTAGGAAAGGTATTTTGAAAAAATATATATTTGTGCGTGGAACTGGCTTTAGAAAACTATGATGCTAGAATAAAATACAAACAAAATTTCCTCGGGGATCTAAGGTCATCAGGTGAAGCAGTGACCTGCTTGCTTGAGGTACCTAAACATATTGCCTTTTTATACATGAAACCAGGATGCTTAGAGTTGTGAGTCGCCTCGCGTGACAAATCGGAATGCATTAACTACTGTAAAGAAGCATAAAGTGACTTAAACTAAAAAAAACGAGCATTCGAGCATATTTGGCTTTTTTAGAAAACGAGCATTCGAGCAAGACTGTTCTACTTTTGCAAGCACCTCGAAAATTTGTGAGCGAACATTCGAGCAACGGCTTAACTTTGCGAGCATTTCGAAAATTAGAGGGACCATTTGCTACCCCTAATAATGACTCGTGATAGAAAAGATTTTAAAATTCACTTGTGTTTTGGCAAATTCTTACTAATTTCCCGAGCTGTATGAATTAATCCTTTATACCCATCGTCGTCATTTAACTGGAATTATTATTTATGAAGTTTTTGAATCTATTTTTGACGGTGTTCTAGCGTCGATCAGTGCTAATAAACACTCCTTTCCAAAAGGTGTATGTAAATTGATGATAATTAATCTAAAAGGGTGTGTTCCCCAACACACCAATTAACAATTAGTCACCGAAGGCGACGTGAATATCGACGACTAGTTACCGACGACGAAGTCGAGGTGACTATTGCGATATTCACAGAGCCTGAGGTGACTAATAGTTTTAGTATAATTGCGCTGGTGATTATTCGAGAAAAGAAAACAAAAATAGTAAAAATATTTTATTTTTCATTTTTAAAAAAAAAACACGCGCCTAAACATGCTTTGCGCGCGTGTCATTGCTATAATCACCTAGCGGTGATTATAGCGAGAGAGAACGAAGTTATCAACCAATCAGTGCGCGCCATTTTCGATAATCACCAGTGCATCTTTACTAATGTGTTATTAAAAGAACATCTCAGTGTGCATTCAAATAAGGACCAAAATGGTGTTGCCTGAGCACACCATGGTGTGCCACGGGAGCACACTTGTTTATTTTGTTCAACAACAACTCCCACTCTTGGATATTGAAACCGAAACCCCAGCCCAATATTTTGTAATTCAAAGATGCGTTATAATTGTGCACATGTATACAACACCAGATGAACGAATGAGAATGCTATTATGGAGACTTTCCGCCAAGTCTGAGATAAAGTACCCCGCGAAGTGCTTGTGATACAAAATATTCTACATTATTCCGTTCCTAAGACAAAGTGAAACCGTCAAACACAACCACAAACAGTAGATATGATCGAACATATGCTATTCCCTGTTGACTATATTAACAGTTGAAAGATTGCTGGGGTTTTTTCTGGAAGAAGAAATTTCATTCTGGATACTGTACAAATTCATGGAAATAAAGTGTTTCTCGGCTAGTGTTTGTCAGTGCAACATCGCTTTTAGTGTCGTTCAAATGTACACCCAATACTAATAATTATGTTTAAGAATGTTTTAAGAACATGTGAGGCTGAAAGAACATTCAGCCTCAGCCCAAAAAACTAGACGTTCTTTTAAAAAGAGAGAGTGTTCTGTTGGAAAAGATTCATAAAGTCGACTGCATAATATTCCTTAAGAACAAACTACATAAATTAAAACCACTGAAGATCAAATTTTCCTCAAGTTCTAAGAACAGTCTTGAAATAATCTCAGAATGAAGTTGCTGAGAATCATAATGGCTCATTTTTCGACTGTAAAGACATTCATCTACGAACAAGTAGGAGCAATTGTGTCAAGAAGAAATTAGAAACAATAAAAGTATTAATAGAACATGATGTGTGTAATCTTTAAATTAATCTTTACCCAACGCCCATAAAAAAGAAGCGAACGACTCAAAATATCAAGTTTTCAGTATATATGCGTTAACTGATGGTTGTAACCAAATCAAGTAAGCTATAGTACAGACTGATTAATATAACAAACACAGAAACAAGAATGCGAAGGCAAGAATTTATCTAGAACAAAACAACAGCCGTAAAATAATCTAAATTAATTAAGGCTGTATACAATTGCTATTGTATGTACCGAAGTTTCAAAATGTTGTTCGCTTAGCTATAGTCATAATACAATAACGTTTTTTTTAAGAACGGTTCTTTTAATTTTTAGTTTCTAATTTCATAAAAAAATGTAAACATTGCAAGGTTGGTTTCAGCCTGAAACCATGACTTTATGTTCGAAAAATTTGGTCGTTTCTCAATTCTGACGTTCTTGTTAAAACAGATTCGTACAAAATATCATATGCCGAAAATATATAACTAGGAAGCTCACGCCTTAAACTACCAAAATAGAATACACCTTTACCTTTGCATTAGTAATTCATGCTTCAAAAAATACACAAAAAAGAAATTTAAGACTGGCGTCTAGTGTCTTAGCTGTTACCGGACTCCAGCTGTTGTTTGGCCTTATCAGTGGCCTCATACGGTCGAGGGACAAAAGTCCGATACCAATCATCGCAGTACCTTGTCGCCTCCAGTCCAGACTTGCAGAGTGCGTGTTGCCGACTTGGTAGGAAAATTTATCTCTCTATTGTTGGTGTTCCTTGTCTTTCTCAAGGCAACTTCGACATTACAGCTGCTTATCACAACTGTAGCTTCTTCTTCTTCTCTTTTTTGAACTCAATTATTTTACATTGTTAAATCAGCTGAGATGAAAAAGAGGGAGAAAAGCAAGGGGAAAATTACATAGGAAAAAGAGGACAAAATGGTACAACGAATCAAAAGTTTGTCCTGACAATAACAAGTGTTTTTTCGTTGATATCGTATGTAGATAGTTACTTTGCTTTTCTTTTCCACTAGAATTTAAACAGTCTCTCTGTATATTAAATAGCTTTCAATAACAACGTGGCCGAGCATTTGTTTGCGCAAAAAAACAGTAGGGGCAAAGATCTGTATCTGTAATATTCCTTTTTATATATAAAGCATATTAACATTTCACACGCAATTGAAAACTGATGTTAGCACTCTGCAGAACGTCAGGAATAGAAAGAGGAGGCCAACGTTAGTAAGTGTTGAAAATGTGTGTTTTTAGTATTGAAAACTGTAACACTACTGAAGTTTTAAAAACAAAAAATACCCCGAAATTCTAAAAGAGAATGTATGGGAGTTTGCATGGGATTGAGGATGGAAGGGCATCAAGCTATTCATGTTGAGTCCAATTTGTACTGAACATTTTGCATTGTGCAATTGCTTCATTTAAGCTTGTTTCCCATATAGACGTAAATCGTCGCAAACAAACGCAAACAGTTTGTGAAGGGATGTTTGCAGTGATCAACAAACTGTTTGCGGCCATTTGAAAACTATTTGCAAACGTTCGCAAACCATTCTCAAACCAGAAATTGAAAGAGCGCGAAATTAAAAGACGCCAAAACCAAGCAATCGAGGCTACCGCAAACAGGAGATGTTCAGTGCTTTGTATTGAACTTTTGCTTTTACTTTTACTGATACTGTCGAACGGAGCTGCACATTTGCAGTCCAGTAAAAACTCGCATAAAAGAACACGCGATTTTCGGTTCAGGCTGATTTTGTTTTTAACCCTAGAAGGCATAAGCCTAAAAAAGTTACGAAGGCACAAAGGGGGGGGGGGGTGTTAATCGGACCCCTCCCCTCCACTTTTGACACCATTCATCCGATTGACTTGATATTTGGCACATATAATAAGCTTTCTTTAAACTTTTAATTAATTGAAACCATGTGGCGTCTTATTGGTTTCCATGGCAACCACAGACACATAAATGACGTCATTGTGGCCGCCCTCTTGGATTTTCAACTTTTCAGATTTTTTCACATTCGAAATGAACACTGAAAATGGTGAGAAAACAATATTAATCTACAAAATTGTAAGATTCATTGTCAATTTGTCAGTATTTCTTCACTTTTTAGCGAAAATAGTCACTTTTTAGCGAAAAATTGAACTTTTGCAGTCAACACACAAGTTGCGTGACTTAGTATGATGACGTCATTAACCGTGACATCACCTAATCAGTGTCAAAAATTGTATTAACGATCAAAGAACAGTTGTACCAAATCTTTTGGTAATCGGTCAAGAAACAAAAATTTAAAGCCAAAAGGTCGAGGGGGAGGGGGGCTCAATTTGATCCCCCTTATGCCTTCTAGGGTTAAACATGCATCGGGAGCTTTCTGCAAAATCAGCCTGAAGATGTTCTTAAGGTGTTCCTAAAATTTCTTCTGGAAATTATACACTGCATAAACTAATGTGTAATCAGTGTTTATTAAATGAATGGATGATACTAGCCTTGAATAAATAAATTAAGGCAATAATAGTATTGCGTTGGAGGAGAAGTAGCACGTTTGGTGCCAAATGCCCCTCCCTGAAGTGAAATTCTGTATGTGCAAATCTAACTGACACCCATTTTTTCTTATGTATTTGTACTTTGTTGACCAGATTTCAGCCTGAAAGGTCTTAAATCGCTTGTTCTTTTATGCGAGTTTTTACTGTATTACATTTATTCCGAATAAGTGGTGTAGCTCCGCATGTCGACATTGCTGCAGAAATTTCGACATTCTCTCTTCTAGCGACTTCAGCCCATACTCGGTATTTTTATACATATATATAGTGGTTTAAATGTGATAAGGTGAAGTACTCTAATAAATATCCCAAATAATATCTTCTGAGCGTTAGCCCTAGAAAGGAAATGGGTCCATACGTATAAAGAGAAAAAATATTCGATCCCGGTGGGGTTCGAACAGGTCTGTGTTTCAACCTTGCGCAGCTTCTGTCACCCTCGGTAAATAAAGTCATTACTTACTCATGACCCAATGGCCTTTTCTAAATTACAATTTCCAAAATTTATCTTTTCAGATAATGATAACAAAAAATTGGCAAAAATTTGAAGATACTATTGTAGACTGCACTGTAATGTGCAAAAACAAAATATACTTGCAAAGTGCTTTTTTTTTAAACTGACTTTTAGACATGCTTATACTTCTTTCTATAGGAACAGCACAACAAATCGAGCTTGATAGATTTCCTCACAGCAAGCCCTACATCATGGTAAAGAACTGCAGTTTCGTCAATTTCACCTTCACTAACAGCACGTGTAGCGCGGTTCAAGAGCCAGGTGTTAACATATTGGTCACCACCGAGGAAGCTATCGGTATTACCGTCCTCTCTGCTTGTTCCGCCATTGTTGGTTCGGTCGGGAACCTGCTTGTTGTTGTTGCCGTGGCAACAAGCCAATATCTCCGAACTGTGCCCGATTTCTTCATTGTAAGCTTGTCTCTTGCCGACGTCCTAGTAACAGCCATTGCGCAGCCTATGCTGATATACCAAACGTTCTTTTACCAGCTTGAGGCTAAGACAACTGGCGACGCTTTTAACGTGATCTCAAGTTTCATTGCACATCTTGCGTTACTTGCTTCTGTCACAAGTATGACAGCTGTCACCTTCGAACGTCTCGTCGCCATCAGATTCGCCCTTCGTTATGCTACCTGGGTGACGGCTCGCCGTTCAGCTGTTGTGATCGTGTTTATTTGGCTTGTTTCTCTTGCATTGACGTTGGTGTACACTGTGCCTCGAGATGTCGACCGCATGGGATTATGGGCTTTCGTCACCACAAATCTCCTTGCAACAGTGTTAATCTATGTGTACATTTTCAGCATTGCCCGTGGACAGGAAAACAAGGTAAGATTAGTTTTACAACTGTAGCAAGACCACACATAATTGGGAGTACGGTCTGCGGGAAAAGGTGACTTATTGAATGCGAATACCAAATAAAGGTCCAACTTTGAAATGAAAAGTTAGAGACCTATCTAAAGTTTTAAAATCGTATATACTCCTTTTTATTCTTTCTTTGCTACTATATCCTCAGTTTTTATTCATGTACAACTAGTTTGTTGCATCATTTGCCAGATTTAATGCCCCAGGGGCCCCACCCACAAATTTTAATGACGGGGCGGATCCGACAGAGGTTCATATTTTATACCCAAAAAAATCACAACTTCAGGATTTGTCTACCCAAAAAAATCACTACTTTTTTTAGCATACCAAAAAAATTCCTTAGTCCTTTTATCGCAACCCAAAAAAATCCCTCTGTTTTTTTTTGCGACCCAAAAAAATACCGGCGTCTTTCATAAACCCAAAAAAGTCACTTTGGGCCAAAATTTCAGACCCAAAAAAATCACTCGAACCCCCCCGCCCCGTCATTAAAATATGTGAGGGACCCCTCGGTTTAGTGCTAAACGCTTTTAAGTCAGGGCTCAAAGTTCGTCATTTTTTCCAGACGCATTTTTGCGACTAGTTTTCAAAATTTAGGTGCATTTCCAAAATTTTAGGCTCACATGTTGAAATGTTAGGAGCGAAGCTGGACATAAAAGGCACTCAACCTCCGGCCCCTGCTTGCATATTCTGATCACGTCTTTAAGTTGTGGAAATGCTGAGGCTACACCGTTCGTCAGACAGAGAAACAAAAAATCACCTACAAAAGCTGGCAAAAAAAGTTTGAAAAAAACAAATGAGTGAAAACAAAAAAATAACTTTTTCATTTAGAACTTGGAGAAAGGATCACAGTGATTCACTGTCAATTTCAGTGACTTAATCCTCCAAGAACAGAGGAAACTTGCTGCGATTTTCAGTCACACAACATCATTTACGTCTAGGCGCAGCTGTGCGACTAACTTCAATTTTTTTGAAGCATTTTAAAAAAGTTAGTCGCATTTGCGACCAATTGGTCGCTAACTTTGAGCCCTGTTTTAAGTACTTGGACATTCATCAGTATGATGATCAATCGAGAAATCGTAACTTTTAATCCCTTCACCTGCTCCCCCCACAGCCTCTAACTACCCTACACCACCTTCGCTATAAAGCGGCTCTATTGCTGAAAACTATCCATCTAATGCAACTACTTTGAAAAATAATACCTACGGCCGAACAATACAATTCGAGCCGGTTTTAATATAGATATTGTGAACCTAAACTCATTCGCCGACTAATTATTCAAGTCCTGGTGTTAAAACCTTGATCTCATCGAGTTCTAGGGTGAGGACAATACCGCCCTTTATAGACAAGAATGTTTAGACAAGTTTAATTGAAATCTTCAAATTGTACTTCAAACAAAATTTCCCGAGAAGTTGGACAATTTATTGTTTCCCTGTGGAATAATAGTATATGATTGGTGACAGGTTGGGAGGAGGGGATGATCTATTTGCAATGACTATCGTATTTACTCGAATGAATGCCGCCCTCGATTTAGCGCCGCACTTGAGACACGGAAAATTAATTAAGCGCCGTCAGTGCTTACTCGAGGAAATACGGTATTTGTTAGGTGTTGAATTTCATCTTACAATAATGTAGTATAAACTCACACGCCGTATTTTGCTTCTCCTCGACTACAGATTACAGCGGTCCAGCCCCAGCACACGCAACCTGAACAGAACGTCCGCGAGCAAAGTGGAAAGCGGAAGGCAGCCAAAACGATCGCTGCCATAGTGGGTCTGTTTCTTCTGTTCTGGCTTCCCCTTAAACTGTACACTGCCATATATGGGAGCCAACCCACTAGTGCCAGTTTCCTGAGAGGCTTCCGGTGGGTACGGGCGATATCGATGTGTAACTCAGCCATCAACCCGTATGTGTACAGCATCAGAAATGTGAGATACCGCAGACCGCTTGCTAGGATTCTCAGACTCAAGAACGTCGACTCGTTGCAAATCTAAGGCAAATAGGGACGGACTATTTGATATGAGAGGGGGGGGGGGGAGTGGAAAAATTTGGGAACTGAAAATTGCACGATCGAATCAGACAAAAAATATTGCACACCAAAAGTCTATAGAAAGAATGTATGGGAAAACGGAAGATTGACCAATTCCTCCACCACCCCCACCACCCACACACTCAAATTTACCGTCCCGTAAACACATCCAATTCCTTAAGTGGATGGATTCAACATAGATGGAATCTGTTACGTAAACTTGATCACAGTCTGTAATAGTGTTGCTATGATTTTAATCAAAACAGTTAAGGAACGTTTCCTAGGTAATTTTTTTTTTGAATATGCAAAACTAGCAAAGGTACTTTTGCCCAAACTCTGTTCGGTTTCTCAAACTGACAAGTTTGTTGCATATAATAATTCAATGAGTAGCGCTTTTCCCTATATTGCCACGCATACGTGAGTACAGAAACACTTACTATGAACGAGACAGTTAGTCACACCAAGCGTGATATAGGCTGTGCGTCCTCGTGGACCACGACGTCGTGACTATCTTTGCAGGAGGTTGCTCATTTTTGAGGTCATGTTCGGTCACTGAAGTTGTTTGATTCAGAGTTACGACCAGTGTCACAATACACATTTTTTTGATATCAGAAAGTTTGCTTTCAAAAGCGTCCATGATCCATGTTGTCAATCGAGGTTTCAGGCCCCAATACTAAACCTAACCCTGTTGTTAACACTAAGCCTTTCTTCACATCGACGCTTTGACTCACAGCTCCGGCCCTAAATCATGATTCGTTGACTCTAACTCATTCACTCTTGGCTCATTGATTTTTGACGCGTTGAAACTTTCGTCGGCAATTTTGCAAAAGGTCCATAAGAGAACAACTGAAAAAAACGCCTTTGGATCACAGATACCCTCCCTCCCCATTCCCGAATTACGGAGTTCTGCCTCCCCCCCCCCTCCTGCCCCCCTCCCTTCCAGAGTATCTGGATCCATCCCTGGTGTCTCATCGATTCTTAAGTTACGACTCATGAAGTCATAACTCATGGACTCCTAATTCATTGACTCATACACCAACGAACGGACCTTCTTTATTGTCACAGTTTTTCACCAGAATCAATTTTCAGTGTGTTTTTTAAAAGGTCCTAGTCAAAAAGGACAAACCGAAGGCATCATTTTATATCCCATATATTGTCCAGTTTCAGTTCACTTATCAACTCACATTCACTGTTCTTTGTCTGTTCTTTCTTCGGTTTTAACCTGTTGTAAAAATTTCAGATCTAAGATTTAATATTAAAAGAGTAGTTAATGTACTTTGTCTGTGATACAAACACTTCCTAGAAAGTTTTACGGCCGACAAGGAAATTGCAAGAGGCGCACGAAATAAAGCCACATGTTCTTCTTGTACTTTTCGAGAGCTTTACAACTTCTACAAAAACTTGCAGTAATAGACACAAGTAGTCATTTCATAAAGCTCTTATATAACTGAAATTGAAAATTAATGTCGTTAACCTGTAAAAATCATCCCAATGTAGAAAATAGAATGTATAATATTGACTCTATGCTTTAATAAGAATTCAAAAAATGATCAAATTGTATTTATAATACACTTCACGTGACAGCTATTAACCAAAAATAGCCTTTCGTGACTACAGCCTGCTAAAAGATCTTATATTGTCCATTTGTAATAAACAAAAGTAAGCATAATCATGAAGTGCCGTAAAGTGAATACAGGGAATAATGCTTACCATGTATTCATTTTACGGTTTTTAATCATCGAGTACCCATGTAGCGAGGTCATTTAGTTGCTAAAGTTGGCGGAACCGTAGACTTTGCCGATGCCATTTGAGTGTAAATAGTCACATATGAACATGCCATACCGTGCTGGCAAATGAACTACAGTCAGCGTAAAACAACTGTCTCCCATGCAGCTTGTTTGATACTAAAGGTATGTTATTCTTAAACTGTGGAATAAGTCAATTGCAAAATTGTAAAACTGTATATTTGTGTGTTAGCCAAGCGGGAGATAAGTATGGTATTAAAAATTCCTCAGGAAAGACAACAAAACCCATGGTACAAACCATAGTCTCTCTTTAAACTTAATTATTTAATAGCAGCTTTATAAAGTGATTTGTTCACTTGCTTCAAAAATATATTTAAAGAACGAGTGTTTGGTACCAATAAAATGATTAATAATAATTCTAACGTACGAATTACCAGAGCTAAACTGACCTCTGGTCCGGAGGTTTTTGAGCTTCCAGTATTAACAATCATAGCGACTGTTTCGAACTTTGCTTGCGCTTTGACCAAAACTTTGATTTAGTTCTGCAGGACATTTTACCCTCATGACACTACATGCTACCTGTAAAACCACAGATTTCAATATTAGCAATTTTTGACATGAATGTAGAAATGCAAAGAACCAACGGTATGAATGCTTGAACTTATGCCCCAGTTATACTAATACAAGCCTGTTACAAGTCTTTTCCGAAGCTCTACACACAGTACAGTCTTCGTAACAACGACTATGTATTACCTATAGATTTCATAGCTTTTAGGAAAGACTTCTAAAGATTCTTGGGGCCCTAAGTGGCCCACTGTATCTAAACATATCAGGGAAATGACGACTACATATGCTTTCAAAATGCACATTCAATCTACTGACTTATTAACCCTCGGACGACCAAGCTATTTACAGTAATAAATTAACCAAAGGGGGGGGGGGGGTGTCATT
>JAOEJI010001131.1:0-12444 GCA_025448255.1 Umimayanthus chanpuru | reverse complement strand
ATATGTAAATAGTGCCAGCAAACGATTCCCAGGACTTGACACCTGAACAAAAGGCACATTATGGCCCTATTGTTTGTATTCACTCAACAGAAACGCAACCAGTCTATTGCCCATTGCTTGATACGTAGAAACTCGAACAATTACCATTTACCATATACAACCATTTCAAGAAACACTGAGTTATGTAAATGCTTAATGGTAACCGAGCACGAAAGGAAGCAACTTGCAAGGGAGCTATTTATTTTACGTTTCCCAGTATCCATTTTCCTGTACACGAAGTAAACGAGACCAGATCGTTGTAATTTCAATAGTTCTATTAATCAAATCAAATTACGTTATTAAAATATGTCACATAGAAATGGACTGAATGGCGTGAATTTTACAATTTTTAAAAGGAATTCGGACAATAAAAAACGGTTTATAGAATATAAATAACATATACGTTTAAAAAGGCATACCTGTTCCTTCCAAATCTTGATTACTTACTTTTTACATTTTACTCTTGAGTATATAATTTACAGCTTTTTATGATAAACGTCACGAGTTTTGAAAACAATTAGTTCTAATTAGTTGGCTAAATGCTAGTTTGTAGCGTATAAACCATACTGAATTTGCTGGCCATCACGTTTTCTTCTGCAACAACACACACGTACCCAGTACAATGATGCAGGAAAACCGAGCTTTTTGTAGACAAATTTACTTACTTCTTCAATGTTTTAAAACCTCTAGCATTCGATTTTGATACTTTTACGGTAATATCCTACTTTGTAACTGTTCAACGCAGTTAATGGTCTCCTTTTTTCTATGAAAGTATGGTTACTATGGAAATGGTAAAACCGTAATGATGGAGACCAATTCTTAAGGGTCACGTTGAAGAGAAAGAGTTTCAACCCTACTGGTTTATTTGAAGTGGCAATCTAAAAATAATTCAACCCATTTAAGCTCTATTGGCAGCCAGGGTATTTTGAAAGGTAAAGAGCCGGTGTTGGTTACATAGTTATTAAGTGTGTGCCAGGTTAGTGCAGTTGGCAAGTTTTTTGACTGCCAACCAGAAGGTCCCAGCCTGGTCGCGGGCTAAACTTTGGCTGACCTTCCTTCGCCACACCGTCCGTGGAGAGTGACGTTAAGCCATTGGTCTAGTCTCTCGACGTCCTATCGGGGGACTTGAAAGAACCCACGTACTTGTCTAGAAGAGTAGGCCAGTGCCTGTGTTGTGGACTGTTACCTTCTCCCATACAAAGGGAGCCAGGCCTAGAAGGGACCACGTGTCCTATTCTCTGTGCTCCCGCTGAGTACCATATTGAGCAAAAGTTGTAAAACAATAAAACAAACTACTAACCTCTTCCATTCTCGCACAAGCCTCATTGCTTGCCGCAGGTTGAACTCCACACTGAATATCTTCGGCAAGTCTTCCATGTTGCGATTCTCAACATCGGGGAGGAGAAAATTTATGTTCAGTGCCTCGCCCTCCTTGATTAAAGTACGCAAATAATTCGAATAAGTTCAACAAACTGGCCCAACATACTCAACAACTACCTTTTTATCTATTAGTTTAAATGTCAACTTCGATATTTTGCTCTACTGAAAGTGTTCAGCAAAATTAAGTTATATCAAGAGGCATTGCAACAAACGTTTTGGGATGCAACAGATGCTGTGTGGTGAAACTAAAATATTGGCCGGTTCTACAGTTCTACTAAACAATTTGTTTTAACTAGGAGAACGTAGACTATGAGCAGCAGTTTGACTTGCAATAAAGGGGACACAAAAACAGTACACACAAACTTGCCTCATCATACAGATAGACGCGATCCGTGTATCTGCTCATTGAGAACTGCAAGGTCATCTTCTTGGGAGGTTCGCGGTCCTCAGGTAATTGTACAGCGACCGTTGTCACGTCACTCTGATCACGCAAAGAACATTCAACATCTGGCTGTCGCAGGTCTCCTACTCGTCCATGTAGCTCCTTGCACAGGTTATCACCTGTGTGGTCTTGGTCACTACGTCCGTCCAACTCCACCAAATAGTTGTCTTTATCAACAGACCCAACCCCTGACGAAGACTTGCCTGTTGCTGTTGAAGACGAGCAAGAGCTTTGCAACTCCCAGTCACTTTCCTTTAACATTTCCTCCAAGTCATTCTCATTCAACAAACCCAAGCTTTCCTGCAATGTACATTTACTTAGTCTTAGTTTGGGATGAAGTGAACCACAATTCGAGCACGGTTCATCATCAAAATTGTAGCTGTCACAATTTTCGCACTTCCAGTAGTCGTCCTCTTCTTGCATCCACTCTCCTGAAGAATTCAAAATTTCCTTCACCATTGCATCATCTTCGGTCGTACCACTAACTTCCTCTGAAATAACAAGTTTGCATTTGGTTGTAGATTGCGTATCATCTTCCCAATTGGTATCGGTAGTGGCTGTGTTATTCCCTCTTAAATCAATTACTTTCAAATTGGGTTCTTCGTCGCTAGAGAATTCAGAAATTGTAACAGGGGATCCTTCATTTGCGACTTGAAGTTTCAATCGTTTTCTGGGTACAAAAGGTTTTTCATTATCTTCAGTCAAATCATTGTATGCTGACGAGGAACGGAAATCATCATCGTTAGAGCTGTTTGAGAGAATGGACAAGCATTCATCAGGACTTTCACGGACAATGGTGACTTCAGAAGACCATTCCTGCGCAGCTTCACTGTTGGTAAAAGTGTAGCAAGAGTCATCACTTTCCATCCTAACTTCTTGCCTGTCATGTTCCTCGCCCTTGTCATGGCTTTTGGTGGAGCAAGTAGACTGTGCAATTGAACTAACATTGTCTCTTCTCAAATCAAGGCTTTTACGAATAGTTTCTCCTGTAGAAGTATTTCTAACAACAGCGGCAATTTCAGTTTGGCAAGAAAAACCATTTTTATCACGATCTTTATTGATGCATACAATCTCACTTGACTGCTTGCGCTTCTTCCTTTTCTTACACAAGCTCTGCTTCAGTGTAACGTCTTGTTTGGTCTCTGTACTCGCCGAATGGAATTCATGTGACAAGCGTCTCTGGCTACGACGGCGTGGAGTGAAACAAACGGAGCACTCAATCATCTGCCAGTCATTGAGCAGTGTACAAGCTGAGCATGCCCAGTCCGGCGGTGTTCGTCTTCTAAAGGTTTCTGCAGCACAGCCACCTTTGCTGTTCATACTCCTGTTAATCCTTTCCTGGCTTGAACCAATGATCGAGTTACCGTCACCAGTATCATCTGTCTTACTTTTAACCTGTGATAACGAGATATTCCTAGCTGATTTCTTGTGAGATTGTCTTCCAGTTGTCTTCTTGCTATCTCGACCAAAGATACTTCGTGCATAAGAACGTCTAAGCTTGGTACATTGAAAGTCATCGGAGTCCTGGCCATCATCTAAACCAAAGTCGTTGATTAAGGGACTACTTGTGAGTGCAGGGTTTGCCGTGGTCGCGACGTCCGACTTAGAAGAGTGTCCTACATTATTTTGAGAGTTACCAGTAGAAAGACGTTTTATTCCCAAGCGTTGAGATGAAATCTTTGAACTGGAATGAGAACCGGCTTTTGCAGTGCGAACTTTGTCAGATATAGGTGGCGTTTCAGCTGCTAACTGATGAATTACCTCCATTGACTTGTCAGACACAACATTTACACAACTGTCACCACAGTTTGTATCGGTGATTGGAGATGGAATTTTAGGTCCGCGTTCTGAGCTATCTCTGACGCTGGAGAGAGCTGGAGAAGACAAAGCCTTTTGTACCGAACATTCCTCAACTGTATCTTGAACGACGGGACTTTCTTTGCAACAAATTTCGCTTTCACTTGATTGATGTTTTACGGTTTCGATGTTAGCTGCCTTCAGTGGTTCGGCTACTGTTGCAACTCCCTCTTCTTCCCTTTCGACTTTGTTTGGTACGTCAACCGCGCTGTCGTCAACCTTCTCCAAATCCTGACCTTTTTAAAAGAGGTACAAAAAAGCGAAATTATAATATCATTAACAAATGAACAACTGGTAGAAGATCTACATTTGTACAAAACGATACAAAACGATCTACCGTTTTTGGTTCCACAAATTCCAAATCTGTAATGACTGTTGTACCTTCCACTGAGCGCCCCCTAGAAATAACACTTTGAAATTATCCCCCCCTATTAGTGAACACCCTTTTTGCTTAAAAAACAGTTCAGTCGTTCATTTTGTACCGATCCTAATAAAGTTATATTATGTAATAGAGATTCTAAGTTATGGCGAAGAATATCAGAGGTCCAGGCATCTTAGGGAGAGGGCACACAATTTTATTCTTCCGAAAATGTGTACAAGCCGTTTTCAATCTGTTTTTATAAACAGATGTCTGTTTAATAATTATTGATGTTCTCCTTAACACTTAACTTATGCATTAATCTTTTTCATTATAGATAATTTTATTGTTTGCAAATTGAGCACGTCTGCTGTTCAATATTTTTACCAATAAAGACTATTATTATTATTAGTAGTAGTAGTAGTAGTAGTAGTATTAGTATTAGTATGTTAAGTCTTTCATTTTGTTCGATTATCAGTGGCTTCAACGTTTGTTTTGACTTCTCACTGTTCTGTGTCGTTGCCCGTTGTTGTTGCTGTTGTTGTTGTTTCGGCACACTTTTCGCTCGTTATTGTACTCTCTTTCTTGGCGAGAGACATTTGGACTTTTCGGCCAAGAACTAGTTAACGTTCTTTCACAACTAGGAACGTAACATGTTAACAAGGTTCCCACCCTTAATTAAACATTCAACCCAATTCAGTGAATTTCAAAGACTTCCCAAGACCATTTCTAGCAGACTCAATTGCCTCTTGCGGCAAATAGAACTTGAAGCTTTTGTATATTTGTCTTTACATTTCAAAACTGTAAAACATTTTATAGTTAATTTTCTGGTTCTGAAAACAGCAACCAGTTCAAGGGTTTTCAGGAACCTCAACTGATTTCAAGAACTTTCCAGGCCTGGAATTTTTTCCAAATTCAAGGACTTTCCAGGATTTTCAAGGACCTGTGTTAGCTGCTTTCCTGTTAAAAGGTTTTGAGGATAAATTGAATAAACACCTCTATATCTGAAGAACGTCGCCACTCTGAACACATAAAATCACACTTTGAGGAATAGTTTATAATTTTTAAGGTTCTTCCCCTTTGGTCAGGGCAAAATTCCAGGACTTTCTGGGTATTTTTAAGGTCTGTAGAACTTTTCCGAGGTCTTGGTATACGGAAAAATTGAGACATATCCTCCTCTCAAACACAGAAACACCCTTTTGTCTCCAGCAACTCCTTCATTTGATGCACTTTGATGTTCCTTAACAATAGGAAAACTGCAGAAAACTTTTCAGTAATTATGTAACAATATCCCGAACACAAAAATGTCAGCTATCCACAATAACTTGGAACAAACTTTAGTATCCCTCAGAAAATAACTTTGAAAATATGTCTGTTAAATGGACCAAAAATGATGTCCAAAAACTAACCTATCCCTAAAATTTATACTAGGTGGACTGCCGACTCAAAATTCAAGGATTTTTCCAGGTTCCTATGAAAAAAACCTCGGTTTTTCAAGGAAACCCGGGTCTTGAAAAAAAATCCTAAAATTCAAGGAATTTAAGGTTTTTCAGGTGGAGTACGAACCCTGAACTTTTCATTCAGAAACGCAGTATTTCAGAGGACAGAATGTTCAAACACGCTACCCTTCCCGTATCGTTGAACCACAATATTTAAGCAAGTCACCTGACAAAGTAATACGTTGCCGCTGTGCTGATAAGCCACTCCTCGGTGACAATTCTGCCGCCTGAATGTCGTTCTCGCTACTACTCGTGACGTCAATGGCATTATTTTCTCTCAGACCACCCCTCTCAGGTGGTTTCGGAAGTGTCTTAGTGCTCTGCTCGAGAAATGAGCAACTAATCTCCAACACATCGTCATCACTGCTTTCATCTGTGCTAAGAATATCATGCCTCTCTCCACCTCTCTTAGGTGTTGTTACGGGTACTTTTGTTCTTTGCCTAACTACTGAACAGGGCGACTTGTGTCTTTCCCCCCGATTATCAGCTTGACTCTGAGGTGGAGTTGAGAAGAAGGTTCGTAGATCACTTTGGTTTCTGTCCTTCTTATTGGATTTCTTCTGTGGAAACAATCCGCAAGTTGAGATGTTGTAAATAAGTTATTATTTGAAAAAAACCGTGGTTTTGTCTGAATTTTATCCTTTTGAAATAAACGGCGTTCGCAAATACAAACTCGGTGAAGTTGGTATTTCAAGCAATCTCATTGGTTTGCCATCTCTGGCTAATGGGCAATGTCTACCTCCCGGGAGGTGGATACTGATTGGCGGAGTGAAACAATGGCCGTCGTAAACTCCCGTTTTGCGGTAGTGTCAGAGCAGGAAATCTTGCAAATGCTTACTTTTTTTGAACGTGTCGTGTTGTAACCGAGTTTGTACATGCTAATACAATTAAGGTTTTCAATCTCGGTGACTAGTGGCTTTTAGAATATTCGGGCACTATTCAGCTCAGTTTCAGAGAATAATTGCTATTTGTTTATATTATTATTTTATTATTATTACTATCATTATTATCATTATTATTATTATTATTGTTATTATTATTATTATTATGTAATTTGTAACCTGCTTTGTTACAGTGTGAATTCATCAGTTAACTTTATTAGACGAAAACATAAAGAGCGAACACTACAGATGAACGTTAGTTTTAATTTACGAAACCCGAATTGTGAAAACGTTTTAGGCAGTTTCCAAAGATACCTGAAGAATTTCAAAACTTTCTGAACAACTTCGCTCACTCGAAAGAGGGCATTTTGAACGCTTGAATATAAAAATTGTTTCTCCATGCGTTCGTGTAATGTACGCACTTTCCTCTCCTACCCCCTCCCACCTACACTGTACACTTTATTCTTGGTGTCAAGCGTGTATTTCAACCCTCTGAAGATTACTGTCACCTAATAACTCTAATCATAAAGTATCCATTTCTATTGCGCAGGCTTCATAAAAATGATCGTCTGCGCCCTTCACTGCATGACTATAAAATTAACAAAAAAAAAGAAAATAAAAACAAATAAGGAGTTTGTTTTCCAAAGATTCAGCTGTAAAAGTCTATAACTTGCATGTAAATTTGTTTGTAATTCTTAACAGTTTGAGTTTTAAAACCGCTTGGACCTTATTAACACTACAGACACTAACGCAGATGTTGATGCAAGCGCAATGAAAGGTGATACAAACGGAGACGCAAGAAAAAGCAAAGAGCACGCCCGCTCTTGCGTTTGCACTTGCCTCACGAGTTTTCTTGTGTGAATCTAGCTAAGTCTCCTGACGCCCTTTTTCCGTTGAGGAGATTTTCAGGTGGGGACACTAGAAGCTCGCCCAGTCTTCCAAGCTGTAACGCGGTCAGGATATTTATTCAATGGGAAAAAACGGAGACGACAGTCACAGGGTACCTGGCTTGTGCGAATCGAGGTCAAGCAAGCGCAGCCGCAGATGCAAGACACAAACAGACAACTTTGCATGCGCATTCGCTTTGCTTGCAACTCTTTCGGTCCTAGCATAAATATCCTTGTTTAGTGTCTGTATCAGCGCTTGTGTCTCTAGTGTGGATTGAACCGGTCTTTACTAATTGCCATGCATCTTTAGCACTGTACTTACAGTTGGGAAAAGAAATTCATCTTCAACGTTCACTTCAAACTCCTCCTCCGGGATCCAGGCCGAACATATCGACATTTCCTTGGCCTTTTCTTCATCACCAATGTCAGCTTTGAATTCTTCCAGTTTACCATCCAGGGCAGAACTCGTGACAAACAACTGCAAGCAACAAATAAGAAGCCTAAAGAAAATCCTAGATACACTACCTTCACTCACTCAATCACTCACTCACTCACTCACTCATTCACTCATTCACTCACTCAATCGAACCGTACAACTTCCTTCAAACTGTTATAAGCTGATCCTATTTCTTAACTCGAATCAATTATTTTAGTCTTTGCTGCTTGCGAATGGGTGCCTGGAAATCTTCCCGTCAAAAGTCCAATTTTCAGTTCAACGTCAAAACACAAATCCATTTCTTAATTTTGTTCGGCACTAAAACTGCAGTCTCTTGTTTTTAAAAGACTCCTTAAAGAATCGATCTTAATTGAGTATGAACTTGATATTTAATCCAACTGCAGTATTGTATGGATGCTCTTTGTTAATTTGTGTGTGTGTTTGTGTGTTTGTGTGTACTACTATTGCCATTATATATGCTTAGTGCCTTTAGGGCACCTAGCAACATACTATAATTATTCCCGTATGACCGTAGCTCGATTAGCTATGCTATTATTAGGTAGCTTGTACTCTCCTCCTGTAATTGAATTTAGTACAAAGAAGTTGTAATTACCATCTGAGTACTGAATAAATGTTTTGTTGCTGTGCTTACCGCCACAATCCTCAACACCTTGTTGAAACCTGCCACAAAGGTCTGGATTCACAGGTACTATTGCCGTTTCGTCAGTAACATTCAAACGATGATACTTCACTTCAAAACCAAAATTCCAAACATCTTTGTCGCTATTTGTTTCCACTTTGAAGAAAAAGTATGTCACGTTTTTGCCAATTCAACTTGATTTCATTGCAGCCCACGGAATTTTCATTTTATTTTCTATGGTTTTATTTGAAAGTCAGTTACCTTGCGGCAGAGCATTCCCCATAACATCTCATCTACAGTCCCCCTTGCCACTAAGTAGTGGACATTAACAGCGTTCTCCTGGCCAATCCTGTGTGCCCGGTCCTCTGCTTGCATCATCATACCTGGCGTGTAGTGCAGCTCTGCAAACACCACGTGGTCAGCGGCCGTCAGCGTGATACCCTGTGAAGACATGTCGGACTATCAACTGCGCATGTGTGCGAGGTGGCAAGAACTAAACTTGGTCAAATTTTCAAGTCGAAATCCAATTTTTACAGCAAAAGTACGAAGTGTATGTCTTGTTTCGACCAGCAAATTACGCGAATGACCTTTCACAGTGGACGAAGAAAGGCAAGATAAGCAAACCTGGCGTGTTAAAACCCGTGTCTTTTGTATATTTTTCTTGCTTTTTGCAAGTCGTGGGCTTGGTTGACGTTTTGCCGACATGTCAGTTATTTCAAAAAAAGGTTGTCTCGTGAATTTGTGTATCCGTATACACCGCTTTCATAATGACGGCCGGCCGAGAAAAGACTGGAGCCCAAACCGCCAAGTCGAGGCTGGATAAGCTTCTTCTTGTAAGTTTTGCAAGTCGCGTCTTTCGTAATGTCGTTTTCAATGAGAACAACAGCCGAAAAATTTGTAGTTTTCAATTCTACACGAGGACGCTCGTGGCTGTCCCGCCTCGACCTGATGTCCTCGATAACAGTCTTTTTCCAACCGTCCGCAATTATGAATATGGTGTAAACACTGAGCTGCTCAGAGGATGTAGTTACAACCTGCTTCCCCAAACACTGTGTTTGACCTTGAAAACTAAACGTACAATCGGTTTTGGCAAGCCACAGCTGATTTGGGTCGTGGTATGCACCAGCATCTGGACCCTTTTTGACATAGCTGTATAAAGCGATAGAGTTTGAGCTGGTTAGACGCAAGCGTCGTTGCAAATGGATATAGAATACAATCAACTGAACGTAAAAATGAAAAAAAAACCACCTGTTCTTTTCTGTTTTGATTATGTTTTGGGGTTTTGTTTGTTTGTTTGTTTGTTCTTGCCCCTTACTTTATTGCCAACCTAATTTATTGTAAACAAAACTTGTAGTTACTACGCTCGATTAGCTTTATAGTAAATTATTTTGAGTAATCTTTACATGGGTCTGCAAAATATGGTAATAAAGTTCCTCCTCTACAATCTGTTTTAAGAATACAACGTGAAAAGCATACACTAAGATTTGCAGAAAACACAAAATGTCAAACTGAGTGAACAATCCTAACCTGTCTCTTGTTTGGCTTCAAAGCTTTTGAGCTCTAGGAGTTTTTTTTCCTTCTCTCATATTCAGGCAAAAAGCACTAACAATTTGCAGGTGACACGTAAAAGAAGACAATAAATAAAATTTTGGCAGCCATTTTGTTAGCTTCTCAGATTGTTGTTGCATGGTAAAAGTACGTTTTTGACAGTGCACTTGCACTAAAAGGAGTCGCCTTCTACTCTCAGAACGAAAGATCTCATTGAATTAAAAAATAATATAAGTAACCCCAAACCTTAACCCTAAAACTGACCATCTGTAAACAAACTTACAATAGCGTATTGTCAAAAGTGTCATTTACTGTTAATGTTATTGTTCAATAACCAATGGAATCTTTCGTTCAGAGTAGAGCTTTACTTTCCGAAAGCTCTATCAGGATGGAAACAAGAACTGCACAAATCCTTGTACTCTACTTACATACGAGGCAGCTTCAATGGATAGTAAAGCCACTCGAGTTCCTGGATCTGCTTGGAAACGATGCACTAACTCCTGTGCAAAAAGTAAATACATTTTTGTCTCAGGGTTCGTAAGGTTAACTTTCTTGAATTTCACACAGAAAAGACTTAAGTTAACATTCACTTCATCCAGTTTTAGAAGAATTGAAGCAGGGAAAGCTAGGATAGGTATTCAATAAAATCTTTTTACAGACTTTGAAGCGTTTACTTTTCAAACTGGGTTTCATTATTCGTTACATGACTTTGCTCGGGCCAGTCACTCTTTGACTGGGCATGCTGAACGTTAAGTTGGGCCTGCTAAAAAAGTCAAAATGCAACGGTTAAGTAAAATGCTAATTTCGACCCCTGGTTCCGTAATCGTTCCATTAATCATCCCCGTCTCCAATAAGACATTTTATGACCCCAAATTTGTAGCACCAAGTCTATCTTCCTCTATTAAGGCTCACCTTCAACAAAAGGTAGTAAGTAAAAGCTGACATAAGTAATTGTTTGGAACTGCTCCGGAATGATTGTCTAGATATGCCTCCAACATTCAATCCCTCTTCTCCGTTGTTTACTTAACCTCCCTTAAGACGCCCCACTAAAGCAAGCCTCTGGATACGATAAAGTCTGCAGCAGTGTCGTTTAACACGTTTAATAATAATAATCTTTATAAGAAGAAGAAGAAGAAGAAGAAGAAGAATCTATTGAGGTTGCCAACATCAAAACCGGGACTTTCAGGAAGAACCTCCCGATCTTAAAATGAACTATTGTTATACGGAAAATCTGAAATCTAAATCCGACTTATTACGACAAATTTATATCTATTAAAACTCAAGGAAAATTACACTAATTCCATTACGTTAAACTACTAGGAAATTTAAAGAAGCTATTAATTACAAACAATGTATAAGATGGTAAGACAAAATATTAAATTTTGCCTGAGAGAGGCCAATTTTAAAAGCAGACAGTGTTATTGTTTTCCGTAGTAACAATTCCAGAGTACAATAGTTGCAACATTTATACTGGTCCATTCTGTGCATTCTGAAAGGTCAAAAGACAAACGTTTGAACTCTGGGAAGGTCAAATGACAGCAGCTTTGAGAAAAATACCTACACTTGCACTCCTGAATAACACGTACACTTGCACTCCTGAATAACACCTACCTCATACACTCCTGAATAACACCTACCCTTTGCACTCCTGAGTAACACCTTCCCCATACACTCCTGAATAACACCTACCCCATACACTCCTGAATAACACCTACCCCATACACTCCTGAAAAACACCTACCCCTCACACTCCTAAATAACACCTACTCCTTGCAGTTCTGAATAACACCTACCCCTTGCACTCCTGAATAACACCTACCCCATACACTCCTGAATAACATCTACCCCTCGCACTCCTGAATACCACCTACCCCTTACACTCCTGAATAACACCTACCCCTCATACTCCTGAATAACACCTACTCCTTGCAGTTCTGAATAACACCTACCCCTTGCACTCCTGAATAACACCTACCCCATACACTCCTGAATAACACCTACTCCTTGCACTCCTGAATAACACCTACCCCTCGCACTCCTGAAGGCACATCTCCAGCTATTCTTATATAACGTGCTTTCTTCTTGGTGAGAGTCTCTTCAACGGCTCTCATGACCAGCTGGTGACGACAGAACACGATGAACTTGTTATCCATCCCCTCCAACAGGTCCGTGATGTAATGCTGCACAGCAGCAGCCTAGAACAAGAAAACGATGTTTCAGCTCGCAAACAACTTGAACAAGTTCCAAGACATCACATCGTAGCTTCTGACTAAAACATGCAAAGATCATGTGGTTTCTTTCACATTGTGTTACAAAAGGAACCCTCAACTTAAACAATTCTGTGGTCTGTAGAGTCAGGCTTAGTGATAATATGGTTTATTAGTTGACACTGACTAAAAACCTTTCAAAGCATAGATTTATTTGAAAGAACACAAGAGAGCAGTCTTTGTTGACGATAAGAATTCCCTCATGGCTCA